>UXGC01000310.1:0-160640 GCA_900480045.1 Eurytoma adleriae
AACAAAAGTTTGTTTGCGTATAATAATTTTGGTGGCCCTGAAAAGGGCCGATTGATAGTTAAGATGCAATTAAAGAGTTTAAGAGGATTTTTCGGTCTTCTTGGGCAAGAGAACAGCCTGGATGTTGGGGAGGACACCACCCTGAGCAATGGTTACACCCGACAGAAGCTTGTTCAACTCCTCGTCATTGCGAATGGCCAGCTGGAGATGACGCGGGATGATTCTGGTTTTCTTGTTGTCACGAGCGGCGTTACCTGCCAACTCGAGAACTTCAGCGGCCAAGTACTCCATGACGGCAGCCAGGTACACCGGAGCACCGGCACCGACTCGCTCAGCATAGTTTCCCTTGCGGAGAAGACGGTGAATGCGACCGACGGGGAACTGAAGTCCAGCCCGGTTGGAACGGGTCTTTGACTTTCCCTTAACCTTGCCACCACCCTTTCCACGTCCAGACATTTTCAGTTGATGAGAAGAGCGACTTAGCTACACAGCGAAACTAAGGCAAATGATGGCGTGGCGCGAGACTCCCTCTTTATATACATTTCGGAGCAGCTGCTCCGAACCAACAGTGACACGAGAAATGAAAGAGGGAGGGGGGAGCACAGTTGTCTGCTATGGTGGTGGGAGAGTGCTGTGAACACTTGCGTTACTAGTGGTGGAGTGGGGGAAGAGACGCTCCAAACGGTTCGGAGCAGCTGCGCCGACTCCCTTATATAGGGGCGCGCAACTCGTGTTCAGTATCATTTCATTTTTTGAAAGCATCCAGTTCGATAGAATGGCGCCCAAAACCAGCGGTAAAGCCGTGAAGAAGGCCGGAAAGGCGGTGAAGAACATCGCCAAGGGAGATAAGAAGAACCGCAAGAAGAAGAGGAAGGAGAGCTATGCTATCTACATCTACAAGGTTCTCAAGCAAGTCCACCCCGACACTGGCGTCTCCAGCAAGGCCATGTCGATCATGAACAGCTTCGTGAATGACATCTTCGAGCGCATCGCCGCTGAAGCCTCCCGCCTGGCTCACTACAACAAGAGGTCCACCATCACCTCCCGGGAGATCCAGACTGCCGTTAGGCTCCTGCTCCCTGGTGAGCTGGCCAAGCACGCCGTCAGTGAAGGCACTAAGGCTGTCACCAAATACACCAGCTCTAAATAAATTAATTGATTTCCATCCATCTGCATATTCAATCGGCCCTTTTCAGGGCCACCATATATTTTTAATGCTGAGCAACTCTTATTTTGTTATGTTAGGGTTTATTTTAAAATTCTTCAATAACACTATTACGATGATATTATCACTTTTTCGAGTAATTCAATTCAAATTCCATACTATTAAGCCATTTTCTCGAGCAAGTTTGGGTTAAAAGTGAAAAGCTATAATAAATAAGTAAAATTATTTATTGTAAACCGAAATAGAATTTTCCTTTGACACTAATTTTTTAAACAACCTCAAATTCATTTAGTCATGAGCGAATGCGTATTAGTCACTGTATTTTGGATCTGAATTCTTCGATGAAAACTCGTGTACCTTTTTGTGGATCGAATTCACATTATGGTTGATAATTTGATGTTAGATTGCTTTAAATAAAATAAGCTGGGATTCATATGTAATATTATTATACCTATGTGTACAAGACGATGCACCTAAGGCATCCAATGCATAGGCTTTATCATAAATTATAGCATCGATTTGCAATCAATTTGCAGTTTTTATTATCAAAGTATAAAGAGTGATTTAAAAAGGGAAACAAAATTACTTATGCAAAATTTTAATGAAAACTTATTGTAATAATTTTGTTAAATAATGTGAGTAATTGTAAAATGCGTGTTAATGGCTTATCGAAAATGCTCTGCTAATCTGGCACTTTTCTTACGTTCTTAGAGCGAGAATCAGACAGAAAGAATCCGCCCCCTGCTTCGTATACTTTAAAGTCAGGTATAGATTTTTAAAGGTTTTATTACATTTTCTTAGAATAATTCCATCGTTTAAATATTTTGTGGCCCTGAAAAGGGCCGATTGGTATTTTTTTTAAATAAAGATTTAGGCACGTTCTCCACGAATGCGTCTAGCCAATTGAATGTCCTTTGGCATGATGGTGACGCGCTTAGCGTGGATGGCGCAAAGGTTGGTGTCTTCAAAAAGACCGACGAGGTAAGCCTCGCTAGCCTCTTGAAGGGCCATGACAGCCGAACTCTGGAAACGCAAGTCGGTCTTGAAGTCCTGCGCAATCTCACGCACCAGGCGCTGGAAGGGCAGTTTGCGGATGAGGAGCTCAGTGCTCTTCTGGTATCTCCTGATCTCACGGAGAGCGACGGTTCCAGGCCTGTAACGGTGAGGCTTTTTCACTCCGCCGGTGGCAGGCGCACTTTTGCGCGCAGCCTTGGTGGCCAGCTGCTTGCGCGGGGCCTTGCCTCCGGTGGATTTGCGAGCGGTTTGCTTGGTACGAGCCATTGCTAAGTTGATCTGTTACGTTCGAGTGACGAAACGAAAATGCGTGTATACCGAAAAAGGGCGAGTTTTTATACACTTCGACACTGGAGTCTTTTACCAGAAAGTTTTTTCTGATTGGCTGTTACTATGGAAGAGGGGGAAAGCTGTGCATGACTGCCGGCAGTTGTGGCGCATCTGTCACTGCACCCTAGTGGGGGTAGGCGGACTTCGATTGTATAAAAGCGCAGTCGTTTTCTGGCAGCAGCATCATTTCGCTGTTTGTAGTAGCTCAGTGTATACCTATTCTAATCCAAGATGACTGGTCGTGGAAAGGGAGGAAAGGGTTTGGGAAAGGGAGGAGCCAAGCGCCATCGTAAAGTTTTGCGAGATAACATCCAGGGTATAACCAAGCCCGCCATCCGCCGTCTGGCTCGTCGTGGTGGTGTCAAGCGTATTTCTGGTCTCATTTATGAGGAGACCCGCGGTGTCCTCAAGGTATTCCTTGAGAACGTCATCCGTGACGCGGTAACCTACACAGAGCACGCAAAGAGGAAGACCGTGACTGCCATGGACGTCGTCTATGCTCTCAAGCGACAGGGCCGCACCCTCTACGGTTTCGGGGGTTAAATTACCTTTTCCATCCACCAAAAACAATACCAATCGGCCCTTTTCAGGGCCACCAAATATTTTAACGTTGGAATTACTACTTTGAATTAAATATATCTTACGTTTTATCTAATTATATAAGATAACTGCAATATATTTTTCTGCACTTTTCTTAAATGTTAAATTTACAGTACTTATTTGTATTACTTTAATGTATTAATGTTTATAAAAAGTGCTTTAAAAAACTGATTATTTGCTATACTACATACATTAAGTGTTTCTCAAATGCTATTTATTTACTCTTCACAGTTATATGATGAATTTGCTGATTAGTGAATGAGAAGTGCCTCGCGTATATTTGAATTTTTTATGATGGTACACACAATCCAATAGGGAAGTTGTGTGAATTTTAAATTTGTTATGAGTAGATCAAAGCAAGTTACATGTGATGTTGACGTTCTAATTAAATAATAATACCTATAACACTTGCAAAATGAAATGAAAAATTTTTTAATCATCTAAATTTTATAAGATTTAATCGTTGAAAATTTAACAAATGCATTTTAGTAATTGTATGTAGTTAATGAGCTATTTTTCGTTTTTATTTTTGGGGGTCAATGACTATCAAACAAACGGTCAATAATTATCCTCAAATAGTTGATCATTATATTTTCTTACATATTGTCCGTTTTTAGATATTTTTAAAATATTTTATTTATAATACAACAATTAACCTTAAAGGTTCAATCACTTTACCGCTTACCCCCACGTTGTTTCTCCTTCGTACTGAACACCTTATTCCCTCACGCTTTACGTAGCTTATTTTCTCCTCTTTACGTACCATAAGCTCCAACTGTAGAATTTGACGAAGAAGCGCCAATTTAAAAATAATAAGCGCCAATAAATATTTAAAAACACAGAATTACTTCTACTACAATATTTGATTTGAGAAGGCTCTTTGAAAATACTTAAAATTTTAAATACTTTCGCTATAATTTTATATCAATCGTTGTTAATAATTGTTGAGAGAATTCCACAAAACAAAAGTAAGCAAAATTATAATATAATAGAATAGAATGATCATGCGTTAAACATTTTTGGTGGCCCTGAAAAGGGCCGATTGAAATTGAAGGTGGAGTGAAATAAATTTATTTGGAGCTGGTGTATTTAGTGACAGCTTTAGTGCCTTCACTGACGGCGTGCTTGGCCAGCTCACCAGGGAGCAGGAGCCTGACGGCAGTCTGGATCTCCCGGGAGGTGATGGTGGACCTCTTGTTGTAGTGAGCCAGGCGGGAGGCTTCAGCGGCGATGCGCTCGAAGATGTCATTCACGAAGCTGTTCATGATCGACATGGCCTTGCTGGAGACGCCAGTGTCGGGGTGGACTTGCTTGAGAACCTTGTAGATGTAGATAGCATAGCTCTCCTTCCTCTTCTTCTTGCGGTTCTTCTTATCTCCCTTGGCGATGTTCTTCACCGCCTTTCCGGCCTTCTTCACGGCTTTACCGCTGGTTTTGGGCGCCATTCTATCGAACTGGATGCTTTCAAAAAATGAAATGATACTGAACACGAGTTGCGCGCCCCTATATAAGGGAGTCGGCGCAGCTGCTCCGAACCGTTTGGAGCGTCTCTTCCCCCACTCCACCACTAGTAACGCAAGTGTTCACAGCACTCTCCCACCACCATAGCAGACAACTGTGCTCCCCCCTCCCTCTTTCATTTCTCGTGTCACTGTTGGTTCGGAGCAGCTGCTCCGAAATGTATATAAAGAGGGAGTCTCGCGCCACGCCATCATTTGCCTTAGTTTCGCTGTGTAGCTAAGTCGCTCTTCTCATCAACTGAAAATGTCTGGACGTGGAAAGGGTGGTGGCAAGGTTAAGGGAAAGTCAAAGACCCGTTCCAACCGGGCTGGACTTCAGTTCCCCGTCGGTCGCATTCACCGTCTTCTCCGCAAGGGAAACTATGCTGAGCGAGTCGGTGCCGGTGCTCCGGTGTACCTGGCTGCCGTCATGGAGTACTTGGCCGCTGAAGTTCTCGAGTTGGCAGGTAACGCCGCTCGTGACAACAAGAAAACCAGAATCATCCCGCGTCATCTCCAGCTGGCCATTCGCAATGACGAGGAGTTGAACAAGCTTCTGTCGGGTGTAACCATTGCTCAGGGTGGTGTCCTCCCCAACATCCAGGCTGTTCTTTTACCCAAGAAGACCGAAAAATCATCTTAAATATTTTCTACATCTCTCATATTAAATCGGCCCTTTTCAGGGCCACCAATATTTTTAAACGCATAGATAAACATTCGTACAGTCTACAAGATATCAACAATACGTTTATTAATTAATATACTGAAATATGCTAGGGAGGTATACTAATTCTTCCGTTTTTCACTCAGTATTACAAAAATGTGTACTAAAATGCAAAGGATGCTGCACAAATCTTATAAAAATAAATAAATTAAAAAATTTCCGGAAGTTGGGGATTTTTGAAATGTTTCTACAGTTGTATATGTATGTACATGTTAGCTCCATAAAAAAATCCATACGTGCGATTCTCTAAAATAAATATGCTGAAAAAGGACACATCCAAAAATACACAACATTTATGATTATACGTTTTAAGTGTATTAATCATATGTTGCTTTTGTATACATATTTGTGCGTGTATGTTTATGAGCCAGCGTGTCCTTTCGTGTGGTCGTAGGCAGAAATTAAAATCCGTGTTTGTGACAAAACGCATTCACGCACACGCAAATAACTAAAATCTAAACATACATGCACATAAATATACTCAGGATCATAACGTCACACTTGCGCACACACAATTAAATACAAGCTGTGGCCATTTCTTTTGCAAGTTTCCATGACTTGTGCGTAGCAAGTAAGTTATTATGTGTCTTGTGATTTTTGCACACTTATTGCCATCGTCGGATTTACAACATGTTAATGTTGTTTAAACTTAATTTTAACTGAATAAAAACAAACGATAAGTTCAAGCGCTGTAAACTTTTTACTTATAGGTTAGGAAATCACCTAGCCATTTCGCATCACCGTTGCTTTCTGCGTCTTACTCTTACCCAACATAACTGTATAGGAGGATACCATTTGTGGGTTTTGTTAGTTCATACTTACTTAATTTTAATTAAATGTTGTCGCCACTTTTCTCATCTAATATAAACTAAGAAAAAATTAATAAACCAGGTTTCCCTCTAAAATGTAACTTCACCAATAAAATAGAGAAAAAAAGCACATACTAGATTTGTCACCAATTTATTTCTTTCCCAAGTTTATAATGGAATTTTTATAAAAATATTTTCTTAACATTTTAAATTTGCGTATATCAAGCTTAAATCACGGAGATTATCGTGCCTCAATTCCCTCATTCCCTCAATAAAACATATATTATAGTAAATCAACAAATGTATTTCCAACATTAAAAATATTTGGTGGCCCTGAAAAGGGCCGATTGATTTTGTTTTTGATAGATGGAAAAGGTAATTTAACCGCCGAAACCGTAGAGGGTGCGGCCTTGTCTCTTCAGAGCATAGACGACGTCCATGGCGGTGACGGTCTTCCTCTTGGCGTGCTCTGTGTAGGTTACAGCGTCACGGATGACGTTCTCAAGGAATACCTTAAGAACACCGCGGGTTTCCTCATAGATGAGTCCAGAAATACGCTTGACACCACCACGACGAGCCAGACGGCGGATGGCGGGCTTGGTTATACCCTGGATGTTATCTCGCAAAACTTTACGATGGCGCTTGGCTCCTCCCTTTCCCAAACCCTTTCCTCCCTTTCCACGACCAGTCATCTTGGATTAGAATAGGTATACACTGAGCTACTACAAACAGCGAAATGATGCTGCTGCCAGAAAACGACTGCGCTTTTATACAATCGAAGTCCGCCTACCCCCACTAGGGTGCAGTGACAGATGCGCCACAACTGCCGGCAGTCATGCACAGCTTTCCCCCTCTTCCATAGTAACAGCCAATCAGAAAAAACTTTCTGGTAAAAGACTCCAGTGTCGAAGTGTATAAAAACTCGCCCTTTTTCGGTATACACGCATTTTCGTTTCGTCACTCGAACGTAACAGATCAACTTAGCAATGGCTCGTACCAAGCAAACCGCTCGCAAATCCACCGGAGGCAAGGCCCCGCGCAAGCAGCTGGCCACCAAGGCTGCGCGCAAAAGTGCGCCTGCCACCGGCGGAGTGAAAAAGCCTCACCGTTACAGGCCTGGAACCGTCGCTCTCCGTGAGATCAGGAGATACCAGAAGAGCACTGAGCTCCTCATCCGCAAACTGCCCTTCCAGCGCCTGGTGCGTGAGATTGCGCAGGACTTCAAGACCGACTTGCGTTTCCAGAGCTCGGCTGTCATGGCCCTTCAAGAGGCTAGCGAGGCTTACCTCGTCGGCCTCTTCGAAGACACCAACCTTTGCGCCATCCACGCCAAGCGCGTCACCATCATGCCAAAGGACATTCAATTGGCTAGACGTATTCGAGGAGAACGTGCCTAAATTTTTACGCTAATATCTGCACCACCAATCAATCGGCCCTTTTCAGGGCCACAAATTATTTAAGCGTCAGAATTGCTATTTAAAACTATAACAAATCCATAACAATAATATACCATATTTTCCGGCTTTCCTGTGACAGAAAATTACTTACTTTCGACGAAATTTTTGAATTCACTTATCATTTAAGTATTTAAAATTTATAATTTAAAAACTATAAAAAACTTAACAATTTTACTATTTAATTTTTTGTGTGCTAAATAGCTTTCTAATCATTAAGAATAGATAGGAATGTAGATAAGAATAGTAGTGAAAATAATAAACCGCAGTCCAAGTCAGAGAATCTTAAAATAATTTACGAAGTAAGTCTCAATGTGGGAAAAATGACCAATTTCGAAATACTTGTGTACATATTTCTTCCTTGTTGCTACAAAAACGCCATTTATTAAACATGGATTTTTCAAATTAATAAGAAATATTAATAAAGAAAAAAACATTCCCATACAAGAAAACGTAAATAGTAGAGTATTAAAAAGATACGTCTTTTAGGGCCGATTTATTGAATTTTGAAAATGTGAAACACTAAATTTTTCTTTATTTAAGGACGTTTTCCTGTCAAATAAAATAATGACAGAACTTGCTGAAATTAAAAGTTATAAAAGTTTAGAGTATTCTGAACTTACACGTGTTTTTTGGGCATACGTTATAATACTAAAAACTGAGAAATCGTGAAAAGAAAATACACAATTTAAGACGGGCTCTTATGAAGCAGAGGTTGGAATTGTTATAAAGAACCTGTTAGAAATGACAGAGTACGGTAACTTAATGAAAATTAAGGAGAAAAATATTAAATACTTAAACCCTTAAAGTTTCAACTAGTGTTATAAGGCTTTTTGAAAAGATATGAAATAAAAATCACGATCATACATTATAATACAGTAAAACAAATAAATGCGCTAAGTTGGTAATGTAGATAGTTAGGAGGAGAGATAACTGACAAGGAGACGTCCTTAATGGTTTATGACATTACCTTAAATTCAAATATATTATATCACGGGTGCGGAAGATGATTATTTAACTTGACGTGCGACTGTTTTCGCCCGAGCGAAGCAAGGGTGAAAAGTGACACGTACTGAATAATCACTTATGCACCAGTGCTATACTATGTTTTATAGCACGAGGGCCGAAATTTGGCATTAAAGTTGCCATTTTGACGTTAGAGTGCTTTAAATATTTTTCTCTTTGTTTGTATTTGTGTACCATTTTTATGATAGAAGCAGAATATTTTAACAAAAGTTTGTTTGCGTATAATAATTTTGGTGGCCCTGAAAAGGGCCGATTGATAGTTAAGATGCAATTAAAGAGTTTAAGAGGATTTTTCGGTCTTCTTGGGCAAGAGAACAGCCTGGATGTTGGGGAGGACACCACCCTGAGCAATGGTTACACCCGACAGAAGCTTGTTCAACTCCTCGTCATTGCGAATGGCCAGCTGGAGATGACGCGGGATGATTCTGGTTTTCTTGTTGTCACGAGCGGCGTTACCTGCCAACTCGAGAACTTCAGCGGCCAAGTACTCCATGACGGCAGCCAGGTAGACCGGAGCACCAGCACCAACTCGCTCAGCATAGTTTCCCTTGCGAAGAAGACGGTGAATACGACCGACGGGGAACTGAAGTCCAGCCCGGTTGGAACGGGTCTTTGACTTTCCCTTAACCTTACCACCGCCCTTTCCACGTCCAGACATTTTCAGTTGTTGAGAAGAGCGACTTAGCTACACAGCGAAACTAAGGGGAATGATGGCGTGGCGCGAGACTCCCTCCTTTTAAACATTTTGGAGCAGCAGCTCCGCACCAATAGCGACGCACTAAATCAGAATGGAGGGGAAAGTGCCCCACGGTTGGTGCGGCGCTACTGCTCCGAAATGCTTATATAGAGGCTCACAACTCTGGCTCGGGTATTTCGTTTTTCGAGAGTATCTCATACGTTAGAATGGCGCCCAAAACCAGTGGTAAAGCCGTAAAGAAGGCCGGAAAGGCAGTGAAGAACATTACTAAGGGAGATAAAAAGAACCGTAAGAAGAGGAGGAAGGAGAGCTATGCTATTTACATCTATAAAGTTCTGAAACAAGTCCATCCTGATACTGGAATCTCCAGCAAAGCCATGTCCATCATGAATAGTTTCGTGAACGATATCTTCGAACGTATTGCAGCTGAAGCATCCCGCTTGGCTCATTACAACAAGAGGTCCACCATCACTTCTCGGGAAATCCAGACTGCTGTCAGGCTTCTCCTTCCTGGTGAACTGGCGAAGCACGCCGTTAGTGAAGGCACCAAGGCTGTGACTAAATATACCAGCTCCAAATAAATAAATAATTAATTATTTCATGGTCTGAAAACGGCCCTTTTCAGGGCCACCAATTATTTTATACGCTTACAAACTGCCTTAACTATAAAATTATATTATACAAAAATATCTATAGGAACGTATAACAAAAAATAACGCAGTCACAGTGTTCCTTCATAATTAATAATTATAGTTTTCAGTACAATTTGTTGGTAAAATAAGACTATTTCTTTTGTTTCGATTGTTGCATTTGAAAGATATCGCTCTACCTTCAGAAATACATAATTTTGTGTGCCAAACGCTTAGCGTCCTCGTCGGACATAAAAGTCGCGATTTGACGCCACGCCATCAAACGCGCATAGCAACCGCCCCGTCGGTAACTTCCCTTATCTTTCCTTCCTTCCGTCGGTAATCTCGAGTACAATCTTACCAACGACGCTCGCCTCGCGAGTATAACCGTGAGAGCCCGCGTCAGATCCCACTCTGTCTCGCGCGCGCGAGTCTTCCATTGGTCCGTTCAAACTCGCGTTCGGAACTCGCGGTGGGGGTAAACATTCCCGGAATAACCGACGCGCTGGGCCGGCCGGCTCGGCACTGGGCGCGCGACTGCCGTGCCGTGACCATCGGCGCACGTACGTCCCCTACGCCCGCGGTACCCGCGAACACGAGCCTCCAGGTGCGCGCGTCTGGAGGCATGGCGGCAGCTCGTCCCGGTGAGTGCGCGCGTTACCCGTGTGTGCAGGTGATAGTGAGCCAGCCGCGCTAAGGGAGCCCGAAGGTGCGAGGATGCCGTTCGTCGCGCGGAAGGTAGAGCCGAAGTACCTGGGCCGGGGTCACGTGCCGACGGCGGCGCGCGACTGGCCCGTCGGCGCCGAGCTCGAGGCCGTGGCGAACGGCGCCCTGACCGCCTCGCTCAAGCAGCTCGCCTCCCTGCTGGTGGCGGCCGAGGACGTCTTCGCCGAGCTGACTCGCGAGCTCGCCGGCATCGCCGATCGCAGCGGCAAGCTGCGCGGCAGGATCGACCGGCTCGAGGAGAGGATCAGCCAGCAGGATCCCAAGAAGATACCAGTCCGTAAGTGTCGACTGCGGTGTTTTCAGCGGTTTATTAAGTGCCGATAAGAGTGCATACAGTGGCTGGTGCGATTGATCAAGTGTCGAAGGTGTTTTGAGTTGATACTCCTACTAATAGGCTTTCTTTTGGAGCAATTCTTTTTTGCAGGATATTTATGTTTGAGTGTCTCGAGAAATGGGGATCTTTGTAAATTTGTGATTGATGGTCTTATTTTGAAATAAATGTTAGTTTTACTATTCTATTGGAACGTATCAAGGTATTTATTTGGATTAACAATTTCATCACTGGAATTTGAAAATGCTGGTGAACAGGAAAAGATTGTTAACTGCAGTATACACCCCTTTTTAAACTGCAGTATTTACAGCTAATGTACTTTTTAATATAAACGACAAAACATCCAAAAAATCTCATAAATACATAAAAATATAGCAATAAAAATTTGTAAATGTATCTTGGCAAACATTTGCGATGGTGGAGCAAGAAATTCTAGATACATACATCCCAGAGATGCTTTTGATGTATTGTAAGAGACTTGAATGGATCATGTTTTATCCTCGTTGAAATTTTTAATATACCTGAAAGATTTTTTTTTTCAATTATTCACTGAATTTTTTCTCTTGTTTTTAAAGGTACAATTTAAACCAATAAGTAAAAAGTTCTTTTACAATTCACAGAAAAATGTAACTGAAATACTATCGCAGGTCACTGGTAAAAACGCCCACTAATCGAATAGCTTGAAATTTCACACTGTACATCTAAGCAGCCTTCTTTTACTGCCGATTAACAACTTTTCATATCGCACGTACCGTTATCTCCTAGGCAACGACTTATCTGTAGCAGGCGATGAAAACTTTTTTAACCGTGTAAACACACCTGCAAAAAAAATCAATTTTCCTTGTCCACCTGTACGTCATTTTTTATAAAGAAATATTTTGGTAAGAATAAATTTGAAACAGCGTCGACATTTTTCGGACAGAAAGATTATATTTGAAAAAAATTCAAGATATTTATTGTAATTACAAAGTATTGTAAGTACGTAGTTGCAATATACAAACTAAATTTCAACATCAGTGTAAATGGGCTTAAAAATGCATAAGATTTCTTTTATACTTTTTGACGCTAATTCGTCTTCAGAATAATAATGAAACTATCGCAAAAAATATATTAAAGAAACTTTAAATTGCTCCAGTAATTTTCTACATTACTTGTTACTAAAAGTAAACAGCGCTGCATCACATCGAATTTACTTACAAATATATTCCTTTCAAAATTTTCGTGCGATGCGATCTGAAATACTGCGGAGAAAAACACTACGGCTGCGCGGTACGCACGTTTCTGGCGGCCCTAAGCTAACTTTATTCCATTTCGTTAGCACGCCAACTTTAGACATCGTCATTTCCTTAGCTCGCGAGGCTCAATTTAATAAGAAAATCTCGCGCGCGAAGCATTCGAATGGCCGATTGTAAATTCGACGTCGACTCTCGGAATCTCGCGTAGCCGCGCGCGGGCTCGCAATGAAAATATTTGAGAGCTTTAAAGTTCCTTCCCCGGCTCGGCCGTGCGCTGCGCAATATTTGCCTCGACCGCGGCGCGCGGAAAGAAACGAGTTTTCTTCTCAAGGGATGTATCGACTCGAGTCTCGGCAGTAAATGCCTCGTTCGTTTCGGCTACTCTTCCAGGAAATTTTATTAAAAATGAAATGTTATTGAATATTGAAGTCAGGGAGAAACCTGTGTTTTACAAAATTTTTACTTTATTGTTCGTTTTAACTTGGTATTTTTGGATAATGACGAAACGGCATAAAATGTAATTTTTAGTAACGCGATCGGTCTTTTTTAACAAGTGTAAATTTATCGTGTCCCGGTTGCAGTAATTTCGCGAATTGTTTTCGATCCATTGGTTCACGAAACTCCATTCAATTATATCGAATTCGCGCGATAATTGCAGCTGAGCTAATTGCTTTGGTAATGAGGTGAATAAAGTGATGACGAGCCTGCGTTTCGTCCGCTTAAAAGTGTTTATGTGAATTTGTATGATATTGATTTGCAATTATAAAAGATATTTAAGTTAGTTTCGACTAGGTTCTTTCTATATTACTCTCTAAATTCCATTCAATGAAATTCACTGATTTTCAGGAAATTCCATATTTCAGTGAAATTTCATGATCTTACTATGATAGTGTAATTCGCGATTTATACTTGATTTACACTTAAATTAAAAAAAATTATTTTCCCTGTAAACAAATTAACCATAAATTCGCCAGAAATTACATATTCTGGTCAATTTGTGGTTAATTTTTTACAGGGTTGCATTAAAAATAGTATCCTAAAACTATAGATCTTACTTCCTCTTTAATATAAAATAAATTTAATGATATTTGTTTGCTAACGCTAAAATCGAAAGCATTAATCACAAAAGATTCGTTTTTAAGCACCAACCTTTTTCACGGTACTTTCGCGAAATGCGCGCACGTGTCACCGTCAGTGGATCGAAGGAGAGCTGCAGTCGGCAAGGGAGGGCGAGAGGCGGGAGAGGGGCAGTTGAAAAAGAGGCGCGTTTACCTGGGCGAACGGAGGCGCGTGGGAAAACGCGAGATTCTCCTTGGGCACGCGGAGGCTTAAGCCGGAGGCCCCTTGTTCACCTGGGGCCTTCGCTTCCTCCTTATCCCCCAGGAGGGAACCGTTGCATGCTGATAGGTTATAAACGACGTGTCTACAGCATTGCGCAGCTGGGAGATTATTTCGTCCGCGAAGTGTTGACTCTTTCGTGAAAAACGTGAAAATTGGATTGCTTATTTAAAATACGGGTAAAATATGGCGAGAGAAAGTTTTTCCAAGTTAAATATTATTGATACGTTATTTGTTGTCTCAGAGACTTAAGAACTTCGTTTCATGCTTATAATGTGTATAGAGTATTAAATACAAGCAGAATTTAGTCTGCATAATTATATTTTTTCAAAAAATTGTTTTTTTTTACAATTTTGTATTATTAAAGTCGAAATACTTCTCTTCAAATATCAAAACTCACAATTACTTATTAATTTTGTCTTAAATTATTCGATTACCTCATTGCCTTTATAATTATTTCAACAAAAAATTTTACTTTTAGTACATATTTTATTACACGAAATTGGATGTTCTTTAATTTGTGCGCGACATGCGACAAAAAGAGTTAAAACCTGCAGCGTGAATGCAAGAATGATTACGTAGCGAAATTAAAAAGCCCGCGGCGCGGCAGTGCGAAAATTGATTTAACGTCTACTCGCATATTCACGAGTAATTTTTTTCGCCCGATGCTCGAAGTAATGCGCGCATTTCACTCGCAAATAATTCAAACTCTCAAAAGACAAATATAAATGCAGATTGCAAATTGAGGCGTCATTAAAATAATAATTGCCGCGATAAAGCCCTTTTTTATTGGCGAATAAATATCGAGGCTTACTGTTACGTTCTCGCAATAGGATGCTAGGTAAATATTTTTAACGACATATATACGGTGGAACGAACACTTGCGGGCCGTGCGCGATAACTGCGGTATGTAAAAATGTTTGTTAAACGAGGAAGTTTTTTTGCATTTTATCTACACCTCCGTTGAAATGTAAAGGTAAAAAAGAACACTTAGCAATTCTAACGACGCTCGTCCTCGGTGCAAAACTTCACGCAACGCTTTGCACGAGTAATAAGGCCGCGCTTATACCGATTCCTCTAAAAATAGCCGATTTCTGCTCCAAAAGCTGCGTGACACTGAAAAAACGCTCTAAAAATTCGTAACGTTTCCTCTCTTTTTTTTTTGTTGTAGGCGCTAATGTAAGGGCTCGCTCGGCAGGAGCTCTCTGTTGGTTTTTTTTTTTGTTATTTCGCGTTTCCCGACGCGTAACGGGACCGAGCGGCGAGGACTTCCGCGCGCTGCTCGCCGCGGCGAATCGGCAATTAAACCTGTCGCGTTACGCTCGCCGAGCATCTCTCATTTTCTGCGATTAAGCTGCACTCCGATCAACTTTTTTACTTTTATATCAGCCTCGATGTTGTAATCCATTTTAGCTCGCGTACCGCGCGCGCGCTGCGCGATTTGCATCTCGCTGATCGCGAACATTTATTTCTCCGACTGAAATTGTTCATCGTACGAATCGATTATACGAAATAGAGTGGTTCTGGAGTAATTTCATTTTTTTGTTCAATATTGTAGTTCAATCTGTACCTATATTATTATCGAAGAAAATTTTAATGTAAAAATATTATAACAAAAATATTTCTATAAGTCGCTGTCAATTTTTCATTGTAGGTTCAACAACTTGTCGTGAAGTAAAGTTATTTTTTAACATTACCAGCACGTGTATACAAGAAAGCAGAATCGTTGCATTATTCATAGGACTGTAACTTCACTATACAGAATGATAACTAATAGAGAGTAATTAAAATAAGAGTGACTGCTCGATCTATTTATTTCAAAAGTAAATTTTCTTCGCTTTTATGTAGTTCTGCATGTAACCGTATACCGATATGGCTGCATTTTAAATAAAGCCAGACTGCACTAATCACGTGTTCCCGCCAGAACCAATCAAATCCAGAAAAGTTAATTTTCATCCTCATCATTTCTTCATAAGAGGATTTTTAACTACTTTATTTTCCAATCAGAATAAGGCACTCCACGGAAGTACGAATGCATCCTTTTTACCTCATTCAGATGCAGATAGATGCAGAGCTGCCGCTGAAGACTCATTTCAAATATTCGAGCTAATTTTGCAAACGCACAAGATTACACGAACGAGAGGCGTAAAAAAAGTATTAGCTTTGCAATTACGTCGCGATCTCGTACTCCCCGTCGAAATTCTCCCAAAGTAATAACGCCCGAATTCTCGGAATGCCGAAAAAAGAGTAAACGTCTCTCGCCTTGGCCGCTTTGAAGTAAATATATACGCAGTGCGCGCCGCGTTGATTTTTCCCTTTGCCTTGGCCGCGTCTCCTCTCACAATGCGCGCAGAAATCGAAGAAAACGAGGCAGACGAGGCGTGCGCTCGGCGGGAAATAAATAAAAAAAAATTAAAAGAGTTGAGAGAGGAAACGAACGGGGGGGAAGGAAGGGCGCGCGACGAAGTCGCCGAGAGAGAGAGAAAAAGGAGGAAGCTCTCGCCGGGCGCTCCTCCTCTTTTTTTCCCCCCTTCCCTTCGCCGATGGACGACACACCGTGAGGGGGCTGAAAGAGCGAGGACTTCATTAGCATATCGCCATTTGTTACGGCGCGCCGGGCCACGGCGACAATGCGATTGGCGCGTCGCGATTGCCGCTCGTCTTAATGAGTTTTAAGCGCGACAAGTCGATTTTCGAGGTGTGTTGCTCCGAGTGGTTGAGGGTCTGTACCGTGATTTTTGTGGAAGGTGTACGCAGGTGCGAATTGTTCGCCGCGTGAGAAACGCACTTCTAATGGAATAGTAAATATTCATTAACTTGCAAGAACTACGATATTTTTTCTAGTTTCTAACCGTTATTAGTAGTGCCATTTGACTTTTTAAAGGAATTTTGTTTAATATATTACTATAAATAGTATATTTTAATGTGCTATTTATTTACATATATCAATTATCGGATTATGCCTTTCCAGTTAGGTAGGCATAAATTATTTTGTAGCTCTCGTGTGGGAGAAATTCAATTTTTTCTCTATCGCTAGGTCTTGAAATATTTATTTTACCTTATTGGATGTATGCCGTTTTCTAGCTAGCCTGCGCATTCTAAGCGCCGCATTAAAATTTATTACACACTCGGAGTAATCGAAGGGTAACCGAGAAATAGTGAGATGTTCATAATTAAAATGCATCGTAATTTTTCCTTACATTTGTATGTTCTCACTTCGATTGGTGTGAATATTTTAAATCAAATTGAATATTACCTTGATAAAATGAGTAAAAACATATCCTGAGCTATTTACATAGGAAAAATTAGGTACTAATTTTTGCTACTAGAAATTATTTGGGACGAGGGTCATATTTGAAATAAAAATAAAATTATAGTAATTCTATGGTTATAACAAAAATTAGGATTCAATATTGTAAAAAAATTGTAATTTCTCCAAGAATTGCGATACGTTTTCATGGCTCAGATCTATCATCCCCTTTCAAAATTTATAGTAAATTTAACATTCTTAATTGTATCTTAATATCTTCATTTTTTGTGCACATTATAAAAAGATCAAGATCAATAAAAAGAATTTATCTTGCTAATAACTGGATTAAGAATAATCAAGTCCAAATTTAAACAAGCAATGGTTTCACTTCCAAAATAATTGCAATATTAAATAAAATGGAATCAACGCAAGACGTGATCGCGCGGAGAAAGAAGGTAGTCGGGACAAAGGGCGATAAAAAGCGGGAAATCGAAGAATCGGCGGATGAAAAATAAAGGAAAACAAACCCGAGGGCCATACACGAGTGGAGAGGAAGAAAGCGCGGCGCGAGATAAAGAGTCGCGTAAAACTATATCTTCGCTAAGGCTTCCATCGGCAAACAGCTGAGGCTTCCTCTCTCTCTCTTTCTTCCCATCCCAGGGGTGTCCAGTTCATGGGGTCGTGTCTCTCCCTCTGTCTCTCTCTCTCGCGCCCCTACTTGCTATCCTACCCTATAGCCCCGCACGCGAGAAAAGTAGCTCCGAGACAGCTGACTCAGGTACGGCCTCGAGAGATTTCACGTCTCCCCGGCGATGCGTACATACACTGGCAAGGGTCTTGGGCCTTTCTGCCAAAGTTCGAGGAAGCGCGGCCTTTAAACGGGCAAGACCCGGGCATTTTCCGCGTTGCTTTTCCTTTTGTACCGGCCCGCTTGGTTTATATTTAGGCTTGCTGGTTGCATCGCGTTACCCTGGGTCGTCGTAAAAAATACTAAAAGAATATGTCGTTTTTTTTTTTAATAATTTCATATTCTTTTTATTAATTTATTTTAATCCGTTTATTAAACTAAATAATTCTATAACTAGGTGATTCTAAGTAAGGAATTCTTGCATTAATTAAAGTAAAATCGTGTTTTTATAAAAATCATTAAAATTACATAACAAAATAATTTTGTTGACTGAAAGGCAATATCCTCAAGTCAGAAATAAGTGTACACGCGTCACAATCTAACAAACTTCGGATTTACGCGATTGCCAACGGCTTCTTAAAAAACTGGATCAGCGAAACACGAATCGAGCAACTCGATTAGTCGGCGCAACCTCAGAGAGCGAAGGAAAAAAAAAAGGATCGAGAAGAAATCATTGATCGTGCCCACTGGTGGCAGGAAGCTCCCACGATTTTCTCTCCTCGCGGGGAGTAACCGAAGCCCATTGGGCGGCCACGTAAAAAATCTCGCCTCGCCGCCTCGTTGATTAACCGGTCGATCGGCTTTTATACGCTGCCCGCGACTTTCTCTTTCAGCTTCGCGCGCGGCTAGGCTGTCGCGTCTACAACCGTGAAAAAAAGAGCGGGCCTCGTGTGGGCAAAAATAGCTCCTTTTTGCGCGACATAAAACCACGCGCGACGCCGACCCCGCCGGGGCACGAAAATTACGTTACGATTATTTTGGCCGGGAGCAGCTTTTGATCGAAATTGGGGGCTCAAAGCCGCGCGAATCGGGTCAGCCGAGTAACCGATTTCCACGGACGTTACGCTACTCGGGACTCATTGATTTATTTCGTGAAAGCACGTTTCTTTCCTTTTACGCGATTGCGTATCGGCGAGCGCACTCGCGCGGCCGCAAAAAAGGTGTATCATTTTTGCCGCGGACGAAAAAGCACAGTCGATAGACTCGCGCGAGAAGCACGAAGTAATGTTTCATTTCGTAACCTTGATGGTGAAATGATAACGTGCGTTTTAACCGGTGATTAACGCGAAGCCGCGTGTTTACCGATGCATTTTCAAACTCAGCCTCTCGGTGCGCCGAGCAATTGCTGTAATTTAGCCGTATTTCCAAGTAAAATACGTTACGCGTTGTATCGAAAATGAAGAAATCGAGAGGTGACGAATCCTCCTGAGGCCGATTTTTACTGGGTCGGATGAAACATTAATATTCCGTATAGGAAAAACGTCATGAAAATGCATTTAATAGTCCAGTTTCAGTTTAATTCATCTATACTTTCATAAAAATTGTTATCACACTTGTACAAATACATCAAAACAATTTTATCGTTATAGTTTTCTTTTCAACGATACATCACATACAAAAACTTGAAAACAAGTAAAAATAACTATCCAAGAGTAAAATCGTAACCCAAGCTTACAAAAATAAAACGGGTATACAAAAGCGACTACAACAATTTAAAAAAAAAAAAAAAGAACCGGTTCCGGGGTATTTTCATTCTTTCCACGGTAACCAGCCGATCGATTTCGCAGATCGTCGATCTCGAACGGATCCCGTCTCGCCTAGGCATCCGCATCGATCGCGCGGGATGCGACCGAGCGCGCGGTTTAATTGCTCCGGCTCGCTCGAGCGCGACGGCCAGTAGTCTCGCCCGGTGCTCACCGGGCCCGGCCGTCGCATTCCACCGGCGAGAGGAGCGCGCGAAAAGTTGCCCCGATCCATTGTTGCTGCGCCGCGGCGCTGATTCAATTAACGGTGCCGATTTTTCGCGACGCCCCGCGATCGTTCAAAAATTACGCTTCGCCCGCGATCGACCTGACAACGAGCCGATTCAAATTGAAATGACCGCAGACTTGAGAGGTGCGTTAATTAAATTAGGTGTCGTGGGGTTTGCAATTTATAGTTGGTCTAGTTCGTGTATGCTAGAGTAATTAGCCGTTATTTAGAAAAAGTTTAATGTCGAGTAGTTGATTTAAATTTAATTAAATGTCAATTAAACGTCAATTAAACTTTAAAACGATTGTTACGTAAACATTAATAAATACTATATTTCTAATCATAAAATAAGCAAAAACCAATTTAAAAATGATTAAAAAAAGGGTTGCGTTTTATAAAAGATAATCTTTTATTAATTAATTTATTAATTATTTGTAGCATTAATCATTGCTAAATATAATTACCAATTTGATTATCGTAGTCGGGATAGAACTGCTAATGCCTTAAAGGAACAAACTTGAATCGGCGTAAATTTACGTCGACGCTCGTGCGCGGAGGCTAATTAAAATTTAATTTGCGGAACGTTGCGCGGGTGAATTGCAGTCCGCGAATTTCATTAAGTCGAAAGCCTAGGCGCCCCCTGGAATTTTGAACTTTCGAGGTCGCGCGAGTTTATTGGCCGTTTCTTCCATTGCCGGTGGGTGTACTTGTACGAGCGCGCAAAGGATTCTCCGCGCCAGTCAGTGAAATTACGATCGATGATTCGGACGGCTGACCCCGCTGCCAAATGGAAACAAACGGCGGAGACGAAGCCCGTACCTCCGCTATCATTCGTTAATTAGTTCGGCGCCGGCAGCGTATACCGCACCTGTCGCCCGCTCGCCCGGGATTATTGATGGACGAAAATTCGGGGCTCCCGCAACGATCAAGTTTTGTAAAGCTTCGGTAGTATCGAATTTGTTCGTCGATATTGAACTTCTTTTTGATGCCATTTTTTTTGTACTTATATTTTCATTACTTTTTAGTTTTTTCCGATGTTTTTTCTTTAAAATGTAAACGATAAAATAATCAGTGATATTTTATAAACGTGCAAGTTTAAAACTACTTAGAAATATGTACTTTTAAAACCCACTTATTTTCTTTTTTTTCTACATGGTAGATTACAATTCGTGAGGTTAAAATATTTTTGAACTACGGTACCATTTAAAAGGAACATTCCTAATGCCATACGAAAAAAAGTCACTAGAGCATAGCAGAACTCGCTCTGAATTTATTTTCCAAAGCAAAGAAGAGAAAAACCGCATAATGCATAATGAAGCAATCCTCCAAGTGACCACGAAAGCTCGAAACTCCCGAGTGCAGTCCAAATACGACAATAATAAAAAAAAATGTAAGGGGGAAGGACGGGGGAAGCCACGGGGCTTATGGCACTCGACTCCTCGAGGATCTCCCCGCCAGCTGCGGAAGCGCTTTCGTCAATTCTGCGTAAAATTGCGCCGTCCGCGGAAACCGCACGTACGCGCACGAGGCGACATATGCGTCCATATGCCGCTGGGCTCCCTTCGAAAAAGCTCCTCGAAGCCCCCCCTCCCCCTCCACTTGCCCCTTGTGCTTTGCATAATTCGTCTTCCCCCGCGTCACGCGAGCTTCGTTAATGTAATGCGGACGGTTCCGCTGGCGTACGAGGACGTCACGCGCTCCTTGCGGCCGCATGGGATTTCCAGGGAACGAATCTTTATCGATGCCTGGAGATAATGTGATAAAAAATCTGCAAGGAAGATGTTTCGGGTGAAGTGTTACTTTGGAGATAAGGTTGAGTTGATTAAGGTTCTAATTGGAGTTAAGGAGGCTAATCAGGTTAAGAATTTACAATGCGGTCTTGTCAGAAAAAATGTAGGGTAATTACTATACCAGGAAATTGCTGAAGAAATTTTTAGTTATTTGGATAACTTAGTTATTTTGAAACTATGTCATACAATTTTACCTGGTATAAACATTACACTCCGAGATATAAGCAGGTGTAATTTTCAAGACTTTTTCAAATTTTGACAGATAGTTTTGAACGAAAGTTATGTTACTTTAAAGAGAAACATTTAAAAAATCTTCACTGCGAATCAACGAGAGATTACAGTATTTCTCGAGTTATAAATTGTTTTTAGTAGAACAAACAATTTCAATTGGTTTAACTGAAAAAATAAAGCTTACGACCCCATCGAAATTCAACACTCAAAATCAATCGGAAAATCGACGAAGCTGAAACAATCGCGTAGCTTCTACAGCGAAAAAATGGAAAGGAAAGAGGAGAGCGAAAAATCGAGGGGCCAAAAAAAAGAAGCAAGCAATTGCGTACTCGAGGCTCACGTACGCCCGATTAAGAGAACGCGTTCTCTCTCTCGCTCTCCTTCTGAAAAAAAGGATGAAAGAACGGCCGTTTAATAAGCTGGAATTTCGTGACGGGCGGCGTAGCAAGAGCAATGAATGCTCTCGTTCTCTTAAAAAACCATTTTTCACGGATAAATATTCATGACCCGTGCCCACGCGCTATTTGAAGAGACGACTGTTAATTATTTTTACGGCTCTCCTTTTTTTTTTCGCTGCCCTCGAACGCTTGATTTACTCGCCATCGTGAAAATAAGAAACTCGGCGACTCGAGGCAAAACTGTAGATTTAAATTCCCTTTCGTGCTCCAGCTTTTTCTTTGAAGTGGACTTAATGTTGAATTTTCTATTAATAAGTACTTCAGTTTGTAATGATTCATTAGGTTTTTTTTCTTATCTTCTGAAGTAATCACTTTATTGAATAGTTGGAAATACATCGTAAAGTGTGGATTTAAAAAATAGCATCAAAGAAATGTTATGAAAAGTAAAATAATTCTGTAGGAAGTATTTTTACTGCGTCAATTTATTGAAACATTTATGATATTTATGATATTATTATACGTTTATTCTTAAAAATGTTTATAAAATATCTTTTTATTGAAATATTTATGTAGTAAAAAACTAATAGTACGTCGCAAGTTCTGACTGAATATAATATTTAGCAATAGCCTTAAAATATTAAATTCTGTTATGCGTTAACGCAGTAATTTGTTACATAAACTAAATTCGTGCAAAAAAATGAACAAGAAATGTACAACGACGCCAACGAAAAATTAGTTTTTGTACTTGATTCATGCAGCAGTTTTTTATTACTTCCTCAACCGCGATAATTATTTTCCAGTATAATTATTATAACAGATGTCTTAGCTATGCACGTGCAAAAGTAGTTATTAAATATGCACATATCTACACGTTTTTTCTGCAAACGTACATAAGATTACTAAAATAAATACGTTAAATTCTATCATACTAAAAAAAATAAAATATATTCACGCAGTATTGTAGTACCGAAAGTAGCAGTCTATTTAAAAGGACCATGTGTCCACCTGGGCATTTCGAAACTCGGGCGCCAATTCATCGGGATAATAGCGAAGCCTTTTAAACATCCGGCGATTGACTAAACAAAATATACACAATCTTCTCCTTGCATTCACGGCTGTCGTCGCGAAAACCGCAAAGAACTCGGCGACAGTACCCGGAGGGGCCTCGGGTCAAAGGCTGCGTAAACGCCTCGACGCTGCGAACGCAGGTCTCTCTTTTGATCAAGGAACTAAAGCATCTTGCGCAACGCGCCGTCACGCAATATTCCGGAAACTCAAAGAAAAATTTATTATCGTACTCTCGGACATTTTTATTTTTCGTTCTGATTAAAGTGCATTTTTTACGTAATTTCGCAGTTAGTCGTCTTGAAAAGTTAGTTTCTTCGTAATTATTTTTATTTCTCAGACACGAACACAAGTCAGTTTCATAAATAATTTGTTTCGGTAAGGGAAAAATTTTTCTTTATTTTAAACAATTTAAATTTATCATCACGAACTAAAAGAAAAAACATCAAAAAATGTCTACGATTTTTTTTAAACACAAATTTAAAGTTTTTCTTTTCAATATTTGTTATCCACGTGCACTAATATAGAGAAAGAAGGAATTTGAAATTTTCTATGAATAAATCTCGGCGAGTTTGTTAATAAAAAAAGTAGAAAAAAGAAGTACCTAGGAGGACTGGTCGAGCATATTGAAAAATAGAGAAAAAAAAAAATACGACAAAACCTTTGTCCGACACATGTCGGTCGGGCTTTGTTCATCCGGAAGCGACTGGCGACGAGAGAAAAAAGGAGGAATACGCGCGGCGCGCTGCGATGGTGTCACGAAAATATCCGAGACGGTAGCTGCTCGCCGGCTGTTTTTTATAACTCCGGGAAAACTGACAGGCCTGCGGTGCAAGAGCGAAAAAAAAGTACGGAGCCCGTACGGGCGCCAAGAGCGTCGACTTATCTGTGAAAGAAAATTTTTTGTCGGAAGGCCGCGTCTTCGGATATATTACCTACACAGCGAGCGAGAATTACGAAACGAATGGGGCATTTTGTATTTTAGTCGGAAACGTTTTCCGTCTGTGTCGACTCGATAATTTCTTTTTACCAGAGGGTCATTCATCTTTTCCGTAGAAAATTTTTATATTTTCCGAAATTTAAAGTATATTGTTGAATTGTGTTGCTACGCTTACTAAAATATTTGAAAAAATATGATTTTTGATTTAAAGAAATAATGCTGGTACTGTTTTTAATTCAGTAGTCATTTTTAACTTGTATTTAGTTACAAGTTACGGTAAACTAGAAAGTTTATGTTTACATATATGATTAGGTCCAAATTAAGTATACAAATAATTGCATTATAATGTGGTTTGACTGGTCTGCTTGGAGAAGCAAATATGCAACCAGATTAAAAGATCGCGTAAGTTAACTTTCTACACCCTTGCGATACCGTCCCTTTAAAAAATTTCTTGAATTATAACATACACGTCATGACTAAGATTTTTTTCTTCATTTTATTAAGAAGCTTAAATCTAATTATTAGGTGTTATAGGTTTGGGATATCTTTGAAAGTACGCAGTCCCCATGAAATTAATTAAAACATGTTTTCAATGCTAATGTCAGTTTAATTTATTGCTGTCCTGTCATAAATAATAATTTTTAACAGTATATTTGTATTTCTTTAACGAGTTTGTAGTACCTATTAATTTATTAGTTACATGTTTGCAATTAATTACATTTAAAATTAGAATCTTACTCACTTTTATTTCTCCTCATTTTTCTAAATTGGAAGTTAAGACAGTTGAAATTAATGAAAGTAAAAAAAGAAATTATCGAGTCACTTAATGTCTATCTAAAAATATTTTAAGTGGCGGTTTTAAATTTACAGAGTGTAATGATCGTTCGAATGATTTTCGAGTTCGTTTCATTGAACTCTTTCATGGAATTCTGACGACGTACACTTTAAAGCCATAAATAGGTCACGTTTTTCCGATAAATAGAACCAGTGTTCGTGATAACGTACAATTTATTAGTTTATTTATGCTGCCCCAGGCTCAATTTCAATAACCCACGCAGTATTTTACGTTTTCAAACTGTAGGAATTTAAAATTTGATAATGCACAGAAAACTATTTATTTTCCACTAAAATATATTACGTTCAGATTACGTAAGATTACGATATACGATATAAGATATCTACAGCTGTTTGTTTAAAATTATTAATTAACATTCCAAGCCTTGTTTTTTGGCTATCTACTGATATGAACTTTAAATTTATTTCAAGTAGTACGTACATACTTTCAAAACTAGACACGTGCTATTTAGCTCGAAAAAATACTTAAAAAATGTTAATTTCTTGACAAATTTCGCGTAAAAAAAAATTCGAAGATAATTACAGTCACTCTCTCACCGGGCCGACGTAAATTAGCGTTCGACCGCGAATTCGGCCATAAACCATCCGAAAGTCATAAAGCGGACAGCGAGCCGGGCACCTATTTTATCACTCTCGCTGTGCCCCATAAATACGATCCCGCGGGCCGCGTTAACCCTCCCCCCCTAATTAAGTCGGCCCGTGAAGCCCAAAAAACTGATTCGAACGACTTCATCCGTTTGTTTTTTTTGTTCTCCTTCTTCCCCGGAGTTTATTTTTTTTCCCGCGCATAAATCTCGCGCGGCCCGGCGCGGAGTGCTTACACATCGCCTCCGCGTGATTTGTTTGATGCCTTTAAGGTGCTCCTTATGCGACTTTAATTCCCCGCCGGAAAATAAAAGCTTTCGTGATTTTAGACTCCGCCGGTGCGTAAAATGAATCTCTGCTTCGAAATACTTTTTTTTAACGCGCGGACCAGTCGATGATGTCGTGCATGAAGGAACCTGTCACCAGCTTAAATTAACGTTATTTATCTTGATATTTACAAGATCGATGGTGATTTACGGAGCTTCAGATCGAATTATGCAGATCGGAGGAAGCGTATTCAAATTAGAGCTTAATTAACGTCGAGGTGTCGCTCGGACGAACGATTTTTTCGAAAAGCCACTCTTGGGTTGGACGGGCGGACGCGCGGCACGTGCGCGCGCGCGCCCGCAGTGTCTCCAAAATTAAAACTCGCGCCGGGGGAAAGGAAGCGTGTCCTTTTTACCCTCGCCGCACGGAAATTTCACGTTTTTCTCTCCCTTCCTTTTTCCTGCGGCGCGTGCCTCGTTATTTTTAGCGACTCGCTCCCCGGCTGTACGCCGCTCGCCGTTGCTGCTTTTTTCATGGGGTTTCTTCGAATGAACGACCACTCCGGCTGAATTTTAAGTTAATCTCCGCGGAGCGTCTCATAAATTGCAGATTTTTTCCAAAATGCGCTAAAGTTTGCGGACGTATATTTAACTGTCACGAGGTTCAAGAATTTAGGTGTGCGAAGAATTAAATTTGTAAAGAGAAAATGCATAATGCTCAAGGAATTTCATTTATCTATTTTTTTTTTAAACTTTTAGAATTAATTGTTGATTTAATGTTGAATTTTATTGTTGAGTTAATGTTTAATTTTCCACCGTATTCTCAAAAATATTCTTTATTTTGTGACTATAATAATTCTTCTATGTAAAGTTGAGTAAGTAAGATTTCACTTAAATAATTGATTAGTCACTTATTTATCGTGAAATATTTTCCACTTATTTTATTAAGTAGAAGACTTTTGACGTAGAATAAGCGATTATTATTTCTTATTAACACTTTTCATCTTTACACCGTTTTCGTATTTCAATATTCTCCAAAGTATACATGAGCAACGATTCAGTTTCATTAAATCATTTTACTACTTACACTTAAACCATTGTATCCTCGAAATAAACATAATTAACCGTACGATTCGCCGAACCTACAGAAGTTAACAAAACATTTGAAATTTACGACCCAGCCAACCTTCGGCACTCGAAAAAAAGCGTTTCTCTTTACACTCTCACGTAGGTGTTTGCAAAAGCATTCTCGGTCGCAAGCTCGAAAAACGACGCGCGAAACGAGCGTCTTTTGTCGCTCGCGAGAGTTTTGCCGGCACGCGCGCGCGCGCGAAAAAAGTGCTCAGCCCGAGGAAATTAACCGTTGAATTCGCGCCGATGAATTATGCACGCGCATAAATTGCCCGGCGCACTTTTGCTCAAAATAATAAAGGTGGAAAAGGCGCCGCGCGCGTAAGCGGCTTTGTGCGCGCGCGAAAAGAGAGCCGCGAGAGCGCGGTTGCACAATGCGCTCGTTTTCTAATTTCGCGCGCCTTTGTGCCGCGTGCGCGCGAGCGCTTTAAAGCCTCCCCAGGGCTTTCAAAATTTACGCCCTTTGCCCTTTGCGCGGCCGCTTATCTTTTCTGTTTTTTGCCTTTTTTTGGGTCGCGTGTAACAAGGTTAATCTGTTCGTGGCGACTCGCTTTTCTACGAAAATTTGTGGGCAATTTTATTAAAACGATCAGCTTGCAGGATTTTGACGAATTTGAAAATATGTGCGCGGCAAATATGAAATTTTTGAAACAGATAGCTGCGATACTCGTTTATAACTCAATTTTAGATAAATTCATTTGTTCTTAAAATTTAATTGATAAAAAAATAAATATGTAGTTTTTTTGTAAAAGTAAAGGTTTTGTTTTTACTTATTTAATTACATTTTTCTTTTTCAATCATTGCAATATGTATATCGCATGTAAGTGTTAATAGTTTCTTTTATGAATTTTCGAACAATTTTCGACATCATTGCAGTATTTTGCATTATTTCGTAAAATTAAGAACTACATATTTTATTCTATTTCGTTATTTCCAAAAAAAGATTGACTCTAATCATAGAACGAGAAAATTATACGTTACAAATATTAGTCACATCGCAAAATCAATAATCCTTTATATCCCTTAACCGAAAAAAAGTACATTTATCCTCCAGCAAGAAGAAAAAATAACGCAATTATAAGTAATTCGAGCCACCCTTCCTCATTAAATAATTAAACTTCCAGCCCTTCAAAAACAAAAAAAAAATCCTCGCCTCACCCTCAAAACTGCACTTCCCCTATAACTTCCCCGAACCACGTCTCTCCCTTGAAAGGCCCGCGTTATCGTACGACCTCGGCCCGGCCGAAATTCGGCGCGTGCACGAAATTCGTACGTATACCCGCGCTCGCGCGAGTCCCTTTGTCTCGGCCACCACCTCTCTCCCCTGTATCCCCTCGTCGCGGCGGTACACACTCCGCGCGGCGGCGACGCCTCGGCTCACGTTGCCGTTCCAGCTGGCAGCCGGAAGTGGGCGCAAGAAGCCAACGAGCGAGAAAATAAAGGAAGCGCGCCGCTGGAGGCTCGAATTTTTCGCTCGCCGGCTTCTTCCTCCTCTCGCTCCGCCGCTTTCACCTGCGAGCACAGTGGGCCTGCAAGGGCGACGCGCCGCCGCCGGGCTTCAAAGAGAGGAGAGGCTGCGGGGCGCTGGCGACCGACGCTCTTCGGCCGCCTAAGTGTTTTCTAATGGAAACGCGGAGAGTAGCGCGTGTATTTTTCTATTTTTTTTCCACTTTTTGTAACGCGCGCATCGGTGTGCGCGACCGTAAGATATACACGGCTTGTTTTTGAAATTGAAATGAGCTTGTCTTCGGAGAAAGTGGAAATTATGAATAATTGTGTTATTCAAATGAGGCTTGCTAACAGAGTCATTATTCTACTTTTTTTTATCTACGAGTGCGATTTGCATAAGGTTACGGATAAATGTCCAGCCACGCGGATAATCCGGATTATTTTTCATTTAATAAACTAATTTTGAGAAGCTCTTCTTGATAAAATAGGGTACGATAAAACGTGCGCTTATCTTGAGTGCGCTACCAAAATCTGGAATTTATGAATTTTTTTCGGGAACCTCGTAAACTTGTACGATAAAGGAGACAACTTTTTTTAAACAAAAAAATTCAAATCTTTCAATTCCGCCGGTCGTAAATATTCCTTATCTGGCGATCTTGCATCGAAATAGGACGATAAATCTTGCTAAAATTAACCACTTCATTAAACTTTTCACCACCGCGCGCACCGCATTTATTTTCCCGGCCGAAGTAAAGCAAGCAAGCACGTTTCAACTTTCGCTTCTATTTCTCTCTCTCTCTTGCAATCTCTATCTCTCTCACTCTTTGCACAATGCGGACTTCGCTGCTGGGGTGCAGACAAGCGAGCCGAGAGGTTAAGCACCTCGCGGGGGGTCCGCGGACTGGGGGGAGGTCAAAGAGCGTTTTCGGATTCGCTCCCGGATTTTCGGCCCTCGTTAACCCCCCGATTTTCGACGGTCCATCGCGCGAAACAATTTAACGAGATAAATTGTCGGCGCGTGCGTCATCGCTTCGCGAGTAACGTCGTTTTATACAAACGCGTAGTTTTGAATTTACGTGATTTAGCTTTTTGGGACTTTTTTAGCGACGATGATATTAGAAGGGAAACGGGAGCTTAAGCACGAAGCGAATCAGCGGATGGAGAAAATGGCCAAGAAGAGGAGTTTTCCGGGAAAGGAGGATGGGAGAAAATAGACAGACTGGGGAATCCCGTAAATCCTTCGCCACTCGAGTTTTCGAGAGCTTCTTAGATACTCCCCAGATCGCCGTTGCCTTTGTCTATGTTTTCGTCTTGCTTCTTTTATCGGAGACCGGAGATGGACGATATTGCTGATAACGCGGGACATTATCTTATACGTTTATTTGAAAGCTGTTTCGTTAAGAAGTAAAGTCCTGTCGTTACTATTATTGATACCAGTACAAAACAACCAGCTCTACTCTTATAATGTGGGAGAGTAAAAAATTCGAAAAATTCTATTCGTGTAAAAAAAAAAAAAAATTAGCCAAATATTAAAAAAGACTAATGCCATTTTTTACATAACTGATTCTTTCCAGAAAAAAAACAATTTAAACCATCTATACGTTTTTTTACGAGCAAAACGTTAAAACTTATCTCGATGACGTCCTAGCCAATTAACGAGTAACAATGCGTTGGGTCCAAGGGTAGTCCACGCCGCGCGCGCCATCCCGCAGCCTCCCTCATAAATTAGGCGCTCAGTGTTACGCGGAAGAAAAGAGAGAGAGAGGCGGACGGTAGAAAAAACGTCGGAGGAACGAGAATTTGTCCGGCTCGCCGCGGGTGTCTCGGGGAACAGGTCCCCGAGGCTCGAAATCTCAATTGCTTTCTGGAATTTCTCTCCCTTCTTTAGCCGCGTGTGCGCGACCGGACCACCCCTCCACCGCGGCGGCGGTGACGCACTTTTTCCGCGCTCGCCCCGCGGGGGTCTCTCTCTCGCTCCGGAGTGTCGAGTTCTTCGTCGCGCCTCTTAATTTTCGCCCGCGCCGACTCCTTAAGATACGCGTTGGCGCGCGGGGCCACCTAACGGTATTGTTTGCTTTTAATTGGGTCGTACTTTTTGCGCGATATCAGCGAAACTTTCAATTAGCGACTTTATGTTTGCGTTTTCGACGCGCGAGTGTGTACGTCATCCGCCGGTGTGCGCTGTTATAGCAGCATAATTTTTCATCTCGCGCGGGATGGAAAAAAATTTTTAATTAGCGAGGGTAGGTTTGTTGTTCTTTGCGAAATTTTAAATTTGTACCTTATTTCCGTTCCCGCCACTTTTTGTGCAATGAATAAAGTTGTTAATTACGGTTGAAATTTCAGCTCTTTAGAAATAAGTGTATGTTTTCTTCAAGTATATTATTTAAAAACTTATTAAAACGAACTCTTTACATTTACATCACATCGGTTTATATGATTAGATCAACCATCACGATAAGGAGAGTGTAAGGGAGAATATATATTATTTTTAAGACTCTTTCGTCGACAATTTTGAGTGCTAGGCCCTAATATATTTTGGCTTAACAAAACCGCTAAAAAATTTATTCAAATCCTCGTACCCACTTCCTTACAATATCTTCATTAGTTTCGAGACTTCATCAGATCAGTATTGACAAAAAAAAATTAATTTCTCCTCCTACAAAACTTTTATTATTAATCAAAAGATAGCTAAATTCTTTTTCTCAAAGGTAACAAAATTCATTTCACTAGCTTTTGTAAAATTCAGACTACCATTTACATCATAGACGCGCAATCATTTTTCACAAAATTTAATTCCGGACTTCTGTAAACCTCCATTTCACTTTTAATTTACGAGAAATAATACGAATTCCGCTTCATCTCGAGTGGCGTAAACTTCAGTTCCATTACTTCACTCGTCGCCCCCTTTAAAAACGTAATAACACCGACAGCGTCGTTTGTAATAACTCGCGCCGTTTTTCCCAAAGCAGAGTAAGAAGGGTGGCAGCATCCGCGGGAGCTCCTCGGGAAAAGCGGCGAGCATTTGCATGCGAATCCCGAAGAAAAGCTTTAGGAGGAGACGCTCGGCGAAGTGAGAGAGGGTTAAGGAGGGAAAAAGGGAGCGCGAAAAGCCCGGCAGCCGCGGGGGCTTTGATCTGGCCTGATTTACGGCGCTGCCGGGGCCGGGGCACAAATCATCGCTCCTCATTGTCTGCGAATTTGCATTTTCATTTTTCCGAGTTTACACGTGCTTTTCGCTTTAACCGCCGAAGGAACTGGGCCCCGGCGACTCGTTAGCCGTTAATTGGCGCGAGCGAGGAGTGCACTGGCCTGCGAGATTTATGCATTATGTTCCGAAATAAAGTGACTCGCATTTTTCTTGCTGTAAGTATTCTAATGAAGTAAGGTTTATAGACTCGATCGTAAATGTTTTATACTTGAACTTTAGAATATTTTTTAAAGTACAACGTGACTATCACTTGTGCAGACTAATATGCAAAAAGTTAAATAACCATCATACAAGTATAATCAAATTCTTTATTTATTAATTCAAATTCAAATTTTTTTGGCGAGAGTATATAATTAGCATTAAAATACCGCGTATTTCATCATATTCATATTTTGGCATGGGTAAACTATTCATTAGATACCTGTAACTTACAAATTGATTGCTGAAAAATCATAAAAAAGTGTATAACACTGTTTATTATCTTAATCCTTCAGTTACCCTACACTTTACTAATTTGAATAAATCGTTTTCTTAAAAAATCAAAAGTAAATTTCTGTCTAAAAGTGAGTTATAAAAGAGTTTCTTTTATACCCAATATTTCTCAAGCACCTATTAAGTAATGAAAACTTTAATGCGATGAATATATCTACATGGGTAAATCGACTTTCAATTTTCCCTTGCCTTAACTTTAATTTTCTCCCGTAACACCATCAAGGCACTAATTTTCCGAATAGATCCGAGGATTAGAGCACGATTAACCTTAATTTAAAACAGCGACTTTTAATAAATTTCATCCTTTAATAACATATCAAAATATTAAGTTAATTCACGTCTATTAATTGAATTTAAGCAAACTATAAATAATTTACGTAAAACCTGATTTTTCGTATTCATGATATTCATCCTCGCTGCACAACAGCATCTATTACCCCCGGATAATTAGCGCTTCAAAATTTCCAGCATCGCACGAATCAATTCTCGTGTAATAACGATGCTCCGCGGCTAAACTTGTAATTTAAAATTTAAACCGTCCGATCGCAATCGAGCGTTAATTTGTAAACTAAAGTCAACGAGCTAGCCGTTTCCCACGTCGGCCCCTCTAACTACGTGAAAGCCCGCGTATAACCACCCAACGCGACTAGAAAAAAAGAATGCGCGCACCGCAGTCGGCGCGGATAAGGGGGCGAGCAGGTGCGCGAGGGCCGGCTGCGAGAGAGCGCGCACCTCCGATAACAATTTTCGGGCGAGCGTGCGGGCTTCCCTCGGAGGCCCCGCGTCACCTGCGCCCGCGAGTGTGTTTACGCTCTCCAACTTGCCGGCGCGTTGTTTCCCCCGATCGCGCCTACTGCGGGAACACTGGGAGTGTGCATGCCGCTCGGGGTGCAATGTCGGTTTTTGGGATTAGCAGGCGGCGCGCATGAATGAGCGGTTCGTGTTTTTAATTAGGTGATAACTTTTTGAATGTGTACCTTTTTTTAAAGGTGCTTTCTGAGGTATAGGTGTAAATCTTTTACGAGAAACACGAAATGGTAGATGAAAACAAAGACACTCATTTTTAATTGAGGAATGGCATTTTCAACATTCAAACATTGTCTTTTTTTTTTAGTTATATTGTTTTTCAACGTAGATTAACCTTTAATTTATAAGATATTACTAGAATGAATTTGAAATATTAATTAAGAATTATATAAAAATAAAACAAAATTTTAAACTACAAAAAAAACTTTTCTAACTATGTTTTTCCTTTTTCTGTTTCAGGTACGTATCCGAAATACCGTTTGTTCTTGAGCGCTGTGACGGTAACGTTGTCCTCTTTTTGTTAATTCGTCGTATACCAAGTGCGAGTTCGGCGCGCTCGCCTCTCATATTTCATTTCCATTATGATTTTGCGCGCACGGGAAATGCGTAATTTAAACAAATGAGCGACGATTCGCGAGAGCGCGGGCGCCGAATTCAATCCCGCGCCAACTGGTACTTTGCTAATCGGCAAAAAAAAAGCACGATTTATCGAAGCAGACGTATGAAATCGTTAAACGCTAAATAATGCGTTTGACTGAATTACGCAATGGTACGGAGTCGAGTATAATGTATTTTAATTTGCATAATTTGACATATCAACTCTGGTATTTATGCGACAATTGTGCATCGAGCGATTTTATACCAAAAAGTCCTTACAGATTCTGATGAAGCCGTTCACATATTACATTTATTCATTTTTATACGCTTAATTATCTCATACGATTTATAATGAAATTTATTCATTGGTTAATCAATTGTTACCCGAATCGTGAACCTTATTTAAAAGTTTGCGAAGTTCGTTTAACAAAATAAATTTAACCTTTTCGCGGGGAATACTAAAATGACATTAAAAATTCCGCGAACAGCAGCGCAAACGAATTCGCGAGCCCTTTCGGCGTGCTCTTAAAGCCGCGGCAAACAAAGCCTTGGGGGGCTCTCGAGGCTAATAACTCGCGCACTCTCGAGAGGAGTACGAGAGACAGCGCAAAAAAAAGAGGAGAGAAAACGAAAGAAGAAAGCAGAAATTAAAAGCGCACTTGCTGCCGAAAAAAAGGGAGAGCATTTTCCTCCTCTAGCGCGGTGCCTGCGGCACTCCCCCCCTCTCTCATTGTTCGGGCACCGGCTTTTCTTTCGACACATAATGGTAGACCGAGAGAGGGTGGCGTTTGATTGTCCATCGGACGCAAAAGTTGTTTTGGCGCGTGTCTTTTTCTCCCTTTTTCGGTGGAAAATTAACGAGTTTGGGCGATACTTTCGTTTTTTCTTTTTTTTCTAATTAAGGTAGAATGGAATTTTAATTTGTTATTTGCGCCCAGTAATTGTTACGTAAATTTAATTATTTCTATAATAGGCGGGAGTAATTAGATAAGTTGGCAGTGGCAATAAAGTAAAATTAACGAAATTTTAAAACAAATGCATTAATTTTAAATTTATTTAAACTTAATCTTTCTTTTTTTAACGTAGAAATAAATAAAATGCAAAAGAACTTGATAAAATGGTCAAGGTATAATTTAACATTTAAATTTGATTTTCATTAGTTTCGTACACAAAAGCGTAGCAGACTCTTTTTCTTGATTAAACTTCCGTAATTTCGGCGCACCAAAAACTTTCGAACTACTGGAGAACAAAAACAACAACTTCAGTCTTTCGCACACTTAACATTTTTTTGCGTCCGCATCCCCCGAAGAGAGATTCGGCGGTCACTGCCAGGCGTAGGAGGGTGGTTTCCTCGTCGTCTGAGCGTCGACCTCCTCGCCAGGGTTATTGGCCATTGTCTGGCGCGCCAGACTCCCGGGACGAGCGCCCTCACCCCTCCGATCGGCGCTCGCGCTCCTGAATTTTTCACCGCAACTATTTCGCGCTCCCTCCCGAATTTTACGATCCACGTTACATTCTCTCCCCGTTTTTTAGCTTAGAAATACAAGAGCAACTCGCTTCGTTTCGCAGCAAAAATCAAAGTGAATTTCGTCAAAAGGCGTGAACTCCCTCTGTAGAGGGCGCAGCGATCGTTAGGCCCCCGTACGAATGAAAGGCCGTCTCACGCGACTTTTTTTTCTCTTTCATTCCTCGATTCCTTTATTTGCAGCGTCGAATGAAAAGACGCGCGGCGTTTTTACGAGAGTCTTTCAAGCGCGCGCTGGGAAACACCGAAAACACTTTGTATACCTAACCTCAAAAACGGGCGAAACAACGCACGTGACCCCGCTGACTTTCTCATGACCTACATCTGCTTCGTCCCCGGGGGATTCGTAGATGTAAGCAATAAAACGCAAGGGTTGTCGAATGGGAATGCAAGCCACCCTTCGAGCGTGCGCGCACGTGTCCGCCTCTTTTTTTTAATGGAGTGGCGATATCAATCGGCGCACTTCACAGGATCGGCGCGACATGTGCACGATTCGCGTTTGTAGAGCGGGGATGTTTTTGTACCGCGGCGCTCCGTTTGTTAGATCTTGCCGTGCTTCAAATCCGATTACGTGGTGCAAACGGTGCGTTAAATGGTCGGTTATTGTATAGATAAGACGGATAGGGAGATGTGACGTAACTCCAATATTCCGCCTAAACGATATTCATCTTTCCAATCGAGGGGCTAACTAGTTTTTTTATCTCTTCAAATCTGTTACTGAGAATATACTAATTTAAATATTCAATTTTTTTTACTACCAATTTACTTATGTAAATATAAGACTGCGTCGAACTTAATCTACACTGCTGAAAAGAATGATCGCAATAGTACCGAAGGATCTCATTTAAAGTAATATACCTACGCAAAAAAATTTCTGAAATGGAAACGACTCGCTTTGCTCGATCGTGATAAAAACCGCAAATCAATCGCACCGAGCGAATCGCTAATTTGTTTTTGGGGAAAAACGTGCAGCCGAGTGGACGCCGACGAGAGGGAGATTACGAGAGCCCGGCACGTAGACGCTTTCGCGAGTGGTGCATGACTCGAATTCCCTAGCGTTCGCACTCGCCGCGTACTCCATATTTCTCCTCTTTCAATGCCCCGAGAGTACGTTTGATTCGCCGAAATGCAGCGGAATGAATGTCGATTGGTCCAGTTTTTTTTTCCACGCCAATCGCACAGTCAGACCTCCGATTGATCTTGTAAATTTTAAAGTTATGTGCGAAGCTTGGCAGATTGCTTTTTGCATTATCGACAGAATGCGATGAAAATGATTGAATATTTTATTTAACTGCTACTGCGAGTCTGCTTATTCCATCGTTTTGCTGTAGATCTATACAGATGTCGGGTTATTTCAACGATACATGAAAAGAAAAATAAAGAAAAGTGAATCCCATTTTTACGATACGTAATATCGTTTGTAAAAAATTTATGCAAATTTGATAAAACACTATTTTGCATGGAACTACTTTCGTCCCATTTTTTCCCGTGCACTTATTCCATTCATGAATGAAGTATGCACGCCCATATAAATAAACGTAATCTAAAATTTAACCACATGAAATGCTACTATATGTACGTATATGTATTATTCTTAAATTGGTTCTTTGTTAATAATCATTAAATTGAAAAAAGAAAATGTACATGTCGATTATTCTTCAATGCAAAGACCCCCAATTATTGTCTAGATTTTTAATAATATTAAATTAGGAAAATATTATCACCTCGATTTTTCATTAAACAAGAAAAAATTCAATTGTACTGTTACTCTTCAATCACAAATTCCACGTGCACCTTAGTCTCAGTCTAAAAAAATGGCGATATTCAAAGTCCTCGTAGGTCGTTCACTGCCGAACGGCCGCGAGCCGGCGCATCTCGGGCTTTCACTCGGGGGTCCAGCGTCTGGCCGCGGACAATGCGATCGCTCAATCCTTCTGCCCCCCCTACCCCTCCTGTCGCTCTCTCTCTCCGCGCTTTTTCTCCTCGCCTCTCGGCCGAAGAGGAGTTCATTGTGCGCGTCGGCGCGGTCGCGTCGCTTTATGCGACTCGCACTCGAACGCATAATCCGCGCCGGTCGGTTACGTGCGCGCGTGGGACGCTGCGCTTGATGAGACGAGACGACGCCGCCGTGGAAGGGGGGGAGACGGCTCACCTTAGAAGCTTTTTTGTGCGCGCCGTCACCGACCGTAGCACATCGGGGATGAAAGCTGATAGCCGGCGGTCGCGTTGATGCAGACAATTTATTAGATCTCTTTTTTTTTGGCGAACAGATGATTTAAATGTTTTCGTTGAGAATTTGTTGAGAAAGTTTAAAATATAAAATTGGTTTGAACAATTAATCTTTATATGAGTTGAGCTTTATCGCTTATCAAGGTTTACAAAGATACTTTTGTCTTACAGTCATTTAAAAAGACCACCCGTAATTAAGTTTTATGGTGTAAGAACTAAAATAAAAAAAGGTAATGCATTGAAAATCTGAAATATTACGGGTTTCGATCACGAACATTACTGACTGTTCATCATCGGTACTATAATATACAGAAGACCAGTTCTTATCATAGATGCGCAGGGACGATTAAATGAAAAATTTCTGATCAGAAGTACAGATTACAAAAATACTAAAGGTAATCTTAAACAAGTCGAAAAATAAGTCTCAGAATCCACATTGTATAAGAACGTCGACTTAAAAGATAAGGATTAAAAAAAAAATTACAAATTATCATATAGGTATTTTTTATAAACAATACTCTGCTTGCTATCACCAAAAATATCAACTTCATCACTCCAAACACACTCCTCGAGTGCGCCCATGCACTTCTCGAATTGAATCGTTCGAGCACCATTCAGCAAAGCGCGCGCTTTCGGGGGAGAGAGGGAGCAGGCTGCACGGGCATTCCGGCGAATTTAGAAACGGAAAAAACGCTTAAAAAGCGAGCGCGAGCAACATATGGCCGGTAACGGGAGCGCCGAGGGAAAGGTGGCGATTAAAAAGTGCTCCGAAAAAAAAAACATCCGACGCCATGGGGTGAGAGAAAACGAGTGCACGCGGCGCGCGGGGAGGGGGGGGGGCAGATGTCTGCCAGGACATCATCGAGCCCTCGACGTGTGCGCTCGGCCTTTTGCGGTTCGAACGGGCGTCTGTTCTCTTTAATCGCCGACAAATCTCATTTAAATATGAATGCGCGCGCGCCGAGCTCGATCCTTAACCTCAATCCTCGCGCGTTATGCTCGAAGCGCGCGGCTACTTTATTGAATTTGAGCCGACGCCACGCGCGGGCAAATTCGATTTTGACAGAGCAACCCCGATACTTAACCCCCTCGTGCACTTCTAATGTTTTAGGCTGATCAATTTTCGACTAGCTCTTAAGTTAATTGACTCTCTCTTCTCAGTGCTTTCGATTAATTTTTTAGCCAACTAATCTGCGGGATGCTAAGGTCGGGTTTAATTTATTCCCTGCGTGACTCGAGTTGTAACTGTAGGGGATGTGCAGCAACGAAAATAATTTAAATTTTTTGTAGTACAATCATTTGAATGCTTTGTAATCGCGCGTTACAGTCTCTAAAGCTCGCTCTACAGTGGATGCTCTCGGGAAAACGAACGTAACCTCAGCGAATCGGAGGAATGCGTTTATCAGCACGTGGGAGAAACAGAGAAGAGAGAAGCGTGTGCAGATGTGACATTAAAAGACGATCGCTATCAGCCGACGAAACGAAATCCCTGGAGGCCATTGTTGCGCCCGAGGAAAACAATAATTCAGCGCGCGGGGCTGATTAAGCCCGGCGCAGATTCGGCCGACAGCTTTACGAGCGAGCACGCGAGGCGCTCTTTTTTCCCCTTATCGACGGGATTTCGCCTAGCGCTCGTGTGTGTCCACTCCGCGATAACCGGTGAATTACGCCGGGGTCGTAAACAATAACAGCTCGAAAAAGTTGAGCGCGCCCGCATTTCCAGAATGCCGCTTCGTTATTTATACCGCGCACCGTGAATCATCCGGCCTTGCGCGAGCTCGTCTGCTTCGCGCCGCTCTCGATTTGCGTCGCGTTGCGAAATTTCCTCCTTCGGAGGTGGACAAAGGAAGTGACACCTCGGCGACGCCTGTTTTGCAAGTAAGAGATGCGAAAACCGAGGTATTGAATGGGAAGTTACACCGTCGTACCTAACCGCAAACTTTCTATTACGCCGATGGCTGATTGATTCGTCCACATCGTGGTCGAAAGTAGGGATACTTTGGGAAGGGGAGTGGTAAAACGTGCCCGCGTTTAGCTTGTGAAAAAAATTTCCTAAAGGAAGTCAAATTCTTGCTGAGATCCTGCAAGTATTCCTGCAGGATTCTTGCAAGAAATTTTGTACAAATCCTCCATAAATTTTTGACTTCCTGCAGGAATTGAATTATCAAATATCCAGCAAAAAAGATTTTTTCATGCGCTTTTTTACCGACTTCCGCCATTCTACCCTAAGTAACGAGGGAGCGTGAATGAGCCGTAATAAACGCTTCCGGCTAAAGTCGATGACGACTGGTTTTCCCTCTAGAGTATCTCTAGTCGAAAAGCAACGAAGTGTTCCTCCGAGTGTAGGAGCCTTTTTCAATCGGCTGGAGTACTATAGCCAATCGGTGGGATCCAGTTGCTCTCTGTTTCGATCACAATCGGCATAATTGCTCGTGAAAAATAAAACGAGAGAGGATTCGGCCCGTCTCGCGCGCTCGGCTCCTCCGCCACCCATCGGCCCCCTTCTCCTGCCTCCGGCAATCCTCTTAAGGTCCGGATCCTGATTTACGGCGGCGAGACAGGAAGCGGCGAGAGGCTTTTCGGTCGGGACCGACAGCTTAAACGGAATTTACGGACTGCGAGATGTCGATAAGGCGCAGATGCGTATGCGCTACTGCGTACAGTGTTTACGATTTTCCCGATGTCGAGAGGATTTCCAGGAGTAAATCGCTTTGACTAACCCAGAAATAGTACTTACCAATGTAGGGCTATGATTTCAATCGGTCCATTAGCTTTTCCACTATTTTTTAGTCCTTTCTTTATTTTTAATTTTTTTAAGGCTTTTTTATCTTAAATAGAAACATCGCAAACTTAAGAAATTAACTATGTAACTATTTGCTTCCCATGCGTACTCCACACCAACGTCTTATCTATCCCTAAGCAAAAACCGCAGCCTCTGCTTCTCTCGAGCTAAAGAAAGATCCGAGAGATGCGGCCGTCCAAAAAAAGGCCCGGCAATAATACGCACGAGGCGTCGCTCGCTGTTACCTGGAGATAACCCCTGCCGAGGATTAAAGCGCGCGAGTAGTTGTTCGGCGGCGGCCTCTTATGTGCTCGCCGGGGAAAACGCGGCGCGAGCGAGCGATTACACCCACGTGCGCGCCATTAACCGGCCTATCGGCTAAATGAATCTGGAACGTGCCTCGGAATAATTTCTCCGGTTACCCGGGCCCCCATGTAAATGTAATCTTCCGCCGAGGTTTTTCTCCTCCTCGCGTACGCGCCGGCGGTACTTACGAAAGTCCACCGGCGGGTCCGGAAAAAGTTTTCGCGGTGCTCGCGGGGCAGACTTCGGTTTGCTTTAACCTTGGCAGGCGCGCTTCGGCCAGTTTGACCTAAAAGTTCGTGGTTGTAATTAATTTTTGTGGAAGTTAATTTTCTTGTTTAAGATCGTTTGTAAGTGGAAAAATCTAGTTTAATTATGTTATTTTCATATTAAATTGTTTTTGTATCTAACATACATATTCACTTTTGATGGATGGAATAGTTTCGACTTTCTATATTTAATTTTTTTGGTTCTGTGATTCTGGTTAAATCTAAAAATGGTAATAATATATCTAATAACAAACTGAAGAATGCTAAGGAAGATAAACCGTATTATAAGAATGAAAGTATCCAAGTGTAACCAATATGATAAATTATAGTGTTTCCTTCAACCTGATACCAATATCAGACTTAATAATAGAGTTTATTAATGGCGCTTGAGGTTAACCTCAAATACCGCCTTTCGCAGCCAGATTAAAAGTGTTTACGGAAAAACCACCTGGAAAATTAGCTAACAATAATAAGACAATTTTTTTAAATAATCGATCAAAATAATCGGTCTCGCTTATTTCAAACATGTATTTTTATTTATCCTTCGTTCGATTCAACCCAGCTGTAATTATTTGACTCGTCGGACCAGTTCGCCAGTTTATATAAATCATCTACCCCCGTATATGAAAATGACCGCTGGTCACTTCGACCAATAAGAAAAATGTGAAAGCGTCGAACTTAATTTTTCTGTTCTCAATTTCGGCCCAGATGCCCGTTACCAACGGTGTACCGTCGCATCCACTGAATTAGAATAGTTGATTTCCTTTTGCTTCACAAGCTCATGTTTTGGCAAAAGGAGGTGGCCTACTAAGACTGTTTAGCTCTCGTTTCGCTATTCATAGCTCGATGGCTGGACGTCCAAAGACGCCATCGCGGCTGAAATAGCCGCACGACCAGCAAACCGAGCAAAAAGACGATTTTCGGCGTTCAGCTGACGCAGTCCTTATGGCGGCTTCGATTTCCGATGTTTTCGCTACGACCAAATCATTAGTCAGCTGTTTAAAGCAGTGCACCTATAATTATAAAATGAAAAATTGATCGATTTTTCAGACAGTACATTCTTCAATTTTAATATGCGAAGGCTGGTGGATATATATATGTATGTATTAAGTTAATAGAAATGTAAATCGTAGGTTCATTCATTTCAATTTAATTATTCAAACATGACTTCAAAAATGAAGCTTTATTTTGGCACCAAACGTCAAAAGAGGAGCAAACAAAGGGACGAATATAGAATCCGACATAGCTAAAATAAGTTCAGAGCCGCGTACAGTCCAATCCCTCGCAATGGATCGCCGTCGTCGTATACGCGAGTCCGACGTGTCCATCACGCGGTCGATCCGTCAATAAATCAATTCCGACGGGCGGAAAGCGTAAAATCTCGCGAAATCCTTTCTTCCCGCTCAATGTTCGGTGCGCAATAAATGAGCGCAGCGCTTCATCCATCAAAAGCGAATATTAGTTTTTTTCCCACCGATCCCGGCATTCGCCTCGCGCAAACTCGTCCCACGGCTTCTTCTTCTTGCCTTGCTCCATCTCACGTGCTCGCGCTTCTGCCTTTTTATTAGTCTCGTACGTGAGCGATGGCGATGTGACTTTGTCGGAGTGCACTTGCTTGAAGAACGTCGCAAATTGCTGCTTCTACGTAGGTTCAATTTTGCATTGAAAATCACAAGGTGCATTTTTTAGTTGGTCATTTCCGTAAATAATTAAGAATTCATAATAGCATTTATCTAAAAATTAATGTACATTGTCACTTCCGATTAAAAAGGTACGTTTTATCCAGAGTCCTTTGTACCTTTTCCAACCAGATTCTGAGTTAGTACCTTTTTCAATCAGATTCTGAGTTGTTGCCTTTTCCAATCGGATTCCAAATTGGTACCTTTTTATTCGGAAAAAACATTATTTCCTTTAGAACTCAAGTCACGGTAATTAGATTCATCCACATAATCAAAAAGGATGTGTCTAATTAATGTTTCGTTTTGTTGAAAAGCACGAGGTGTTATCGGGTTGTTGGATCACAAAATTACGTAATCAACGTATTCCACGACTCGGAAGTCAAATGCGTGTGCTGATGAGTACGAGATATGCACTGGACTTGATTCACCTCGATTACAAGATGCACGCAGTACTTTTTCCGTTTTGTTTTTCCACATTCCTCTCGTTCCATTTAAATACCGGAATCCTAAAAATTTTGAGAGTGTCTAAGTAATTATTTTCAAATTCTCCCTAATAGAAACAACAAACTGCAAATGGACTTTATATTTAATGACAGTAGCTCATAATTAATGATAGTAAAAAGATTATTTAATTTAAGCTGATTATCCTTCGCGTAATTTTGATAAGAAAATAACGCGACAAATCCCAAAGTGTTTCTTCAATCACATTTAGTTCGCGAACAAAATAGCGTCGTCCCAGCGAAGCTCAATTTTTATTCCACAGTAAGCCAAGAAAATCCTTAGGCAAATTGATCCCCAATTATTTTCGTCCCCGGCGAATCTCGGCGATCTTTACGGCCCGATTACCGCAAAAATACGCCGGCCTCGGAAATAGTCGCGCGCGCAGCCGAGGGCTGAAAGCGAGATGATGGCGTAATGGTCGGCTTCTCGCGTTCGCTCGTTACCCGAGTCGCAAGGCACGTTTCTTCTTTCCCCCCCTCGGCCCCTCTCCATCTCTCTCTCTCCCCGGACCCGACGAGAAAATACGGCGGACAACGCGGGTCGGCGAATCGTGAGGAACAATCGGCGCATCGCCGTGCGGAGGTCCGCGATCCGGTGCGTTAAAATGTCGGAGCCGCGCCACGATAGAGTCGGCTCGCTTTTTTTGCCAAGGTCGAGTCGCGGCAATATCAATGAACTTAAGCGGCGGGGACGCGTCCGCGCCTTTTTCCAGCCTCGCGGTTGCTGAACTCGCGCGGCCAGCCTCCTTTTTTTCTCCGCGCTTCGCGGCGAAAAAAAACTTGCACGTCGTCGGTTTCCTTTTTAACGATCACCGCATCGGCGGACTATTATCGCATACCTTATAGCTTCTTACTTCTTTTTTTACGCGATTGAGACGTGATGAAATTTCGTGATGTTTCTTTTCTAGAGATTAAACGTTTTTAACTAGGAAAACCTTTTAACATTATTTGAAATTATTGCCAGGTTTTACTAAATTGTACCACTACATTATTGAACGTAATTATTGTAAAAAGACTACCTTTATAGACAGTAACGCAAAAATGAGCAAAATTTCTTTTTAATTAACTTCTACTCTCTATTATTTTTACTTTTATACTATTTACGGTTATATTTCAAACTGAATCAGTTGAAAATACCTGCACGATCAGAGAAGAGACCAGACGCAAGTGAGTCGAGCATATCCCCTTAAACTCCGGTGAAACATTTGATAGCAACTTGGCCATTAAACTCCCGAAGTCCGCTCTCTTTTCTTGTCGGTTGAACAATGGGAAAGTTTCGCGCCGGGGACGCGGAAAACCGCGACCGCTGTCAAATTTCGGGATCGGGGGAGTTGGGCCCGTCGCGGTCGCCGGACAAATGCATTCCATCGTGGACCACCGAGCCGGCAAAATCGATGATCGTTCTATCGGAAATGTTTAGGAACTAGCCGGGCACCTCGTTGAACGTGTTCCTGTTTTATTGTCGATTAGCAGGAGTTTCATTGGGTGTTAGTGATGGGTTCAGTGATTTGCATTCCGGAGTTTATGGTGATGCGAAAGTATTTGTTTTATTTAAATTTGTTGATTTTTTTTTAATTTGTACGTCTTGTATAGTTTAAGTACTGGTTTTCGAATGGTGTGTAAAAAATTACTGCTATTAAGAAGTTAGGTAACTTGACCTGAATTGCTAACATTCATAAATGATATCATGGTAGCGTCAACATCATTGACCCCAAAATGCCACTAAGCGTCGTTTAGTTCGCTAGATTATCGTTCTCTGAACAGCATATCACATTCCAAAGGATGATTGCATAGAAACTACTATTTAACAACTAGATCAAGATATTTTTTCAATTCCACATTTAGAAAATGAAGAATAACCAAGATTCTGAAAAAACCTTACAGTTAGTCTTAAAAAAAAAATGCTGCAAAACCCTCCTATTTCAAAGGATTTTTATATCACCGACTAGTTTATCTTACCACCTACCCTCAAAAGGCTATCCTTCTAGTATCCCATTCTCACTCTTCAGTGGACATCCCATAGCAATCGAAAGCTATAGGAGACACGATCGACGACTCGGTCACTTGGCATTCAACGAAGGGCCTCGTCGTCCGTGGTCCGTCGGCTTTCCCGATAAGGCGGGGGCCGCGTCCGCGCGCAAAAACTGGTCTCCTGGTCCGGCGCACGCGCGGAAACCTTATACGCCGCGCCGTTCCGTGAATCCGTCCGCGCGGAAAAATCGAGCCCCCGCCGATCGCCCCGGCCGGGAAAGGGCTCGGCAACACGACACCGGACTCGCCAGCGTCGAGCTACAGGGGAGACGGGGCGAGTTTTTCGGACGCGACTCCGCGGCGATTTTTACCCTGGGATTCCATTGTTCCCTTTGATCTTTCTTGCTTATACTTATCCCCGATGCGCGCGATGCTGGTGACTGGAATTCGATTGATTTTATGGGCACTCGTGAGAGGATCAAAGCTGCTGGAAGTTAGTTGGTCTTGCTGGAGGGGAAAAAGCTTTCTGTAGTTGATAATGAGTAGACTTAACTTGTTTATTAATCATTCCTTAAAAAACTATGGCAGGATGTTGCGAAGCATTTAAAGAAACGTTCGATTGTTTAATGATTATTCTGATTAATAAACTCGATTCGAAAAGAGAGCTAGAACTCCAAGTGGCTCCGTTTTTTCTGTTAAAGTGTTTGGTTTGATCATCCCAATTTGTACTGATAAAGAGATTTTTCACTCGTATAGAGCGATTTTTTGAATTTTTTACTCTTCTACATTATGAGACTAAATATTCGGTTCAATAGCGCCAAATTTCGAAATGTTTTGATTTGAACTGAATATTTCAACTTGAATGTTTGAGCAATTTCATTAAAAAAAAAGTACGAAAAAGAAAATTACGCACACGAAGCATGTAACAATAATTTATCTTTTTGGTTTTTCTGTTGCAGGTACGTATCCAAAGAAAATGATTGCTAACCTAAGTCCATCTGTCGGTAACGTAATAAGTTATTTTTTTACAACCGTATGAAGTAATAATGCTTAACTGCAGAAAAAAGAGGATAAGTCTGCGTTCTGCATTTTGAGATTTTAATTGCATCCGAGTGAAAGTTATGTACGAATAAGGAATGCAAAACTTTGATCCGTGACGTAACGAGCGGAAAAGCAAATTTGAGAGACAGTATCTTAATTGCTATCGAGTAACTGTACATTGCACATAATCTCGGTTATCTAGTTTTTAAAAATATAATTATCCTACATCTCAAGTAACTGAAAAACTATTAGTATAACAAAAAAATTAATTATACGCTTGACGTGGAAAAACACACTCGAAGAATGAACAGTAGTGGAATGTCACTTTTTCACGTTTGTTATTCATTGTATTTTCAATGACTTATTTAATTATCTTATTACATAATTTCCCTCTTATCATTCTAAAAATGAACATTAAAATTTATAATAAATAAAACTGCCCAAAGTTAATAACTCAGTAGGAAACTTTTGGATCCTTTACTAAGAAACCATTTTTTGAAAGCCGAGCTTTGCTTCATCCTAAGTCCTGCTTTTGCAACTCGCGCCGGGGCGGGTGTAACATTCGATCGTCCGCGGGGCGAAGGCGACGGATGTAACCGATAGCTCCTCGGCCGGTATCTCTCACGGCTACGGCCGCCCTCACGCCAGCCCAGCAGAGAGGAGATCGGGTTGCGCCTCTTTCTTCGCTCTAATCCTCTTACCGCCGAATTCTTAATGAGGTTAAAGGCTTCATCCTCGGGCGGCGCCGATCCGGTGCGTTTTATCCGCGCCGGGAGAGATAGAGCCGAGCGTCGCTGGAGTATCGCGTATCGCCTCGAGCGGCCGAGCGACCTTCGCGCTTTTCCCTTTCTATTTCTGCGAGGCTCCGCGCGGCGACGCGAGTACGACGCTTTGAAAATGCTCCTGATTGCGATGATGGTGTCTGGCGGTTGAGAAGTTCTTGAGATCGACAGTTTGAAGTATTATTACGAAAGTTAGCTAACTGTATGCCATGGATTTGTGTATTTATTACGTCACATGATCAGCATTCAAAATTTTAAAATTGATTTTTCATGTTTTTTTAAGTGTTTGTTAAAATTTTTTATTAAATAAAATGCAATTGTGAAAGAGAAGAGTTAAACGACGCGTAACTGACAATGACAAGGAACGTCTACTCAGCAAAGTAGCCTGATAAAGATTAACTTATCTGATAAACGTAAAACCAATTCGCTACTTTCCTAGTGTACGTCCATACAGTTATTGCTGAATTGACTCACATCGTCAGTTTATTCAACCATTAAATATTGTTCAATATTTCATCAATTTCTTTCTGATAATTATAATACCCTATCAATAAATTTTCTCTCAAATAATTTACTTAATTGCATTTCAAATCAAATATCAAATATTGACTTAAAGATTATCTCGATAACCTGTACTGAAATGGTCAGCAAAATCATGAGCATTATGCCGGTAAAATATTATCTTGCCTTAAATGTCTCTAAAAGTCAGCAATATCCATTAATTGTTTTTTTTACAAAAAAAAAAAGGTACGTTTGGCAGTGTGATTATTGGAACGCGAAAAAGCATTGCGTAACGCACGGTGAACGAGCAGAATTGGCGCACCGAGACGCGCCTTATACGGGACGGTTTTCCGTCGCAGTGGCGAAACTTGAATGGGAGAAGGGATTGAAGAAAGTGCGAGCGCATTATCGAGCGTGAGAACCTCACACGGAGTAAGAGTCGTTCTAAAATTATTCACCTTAATGGCGACATTTTAATTACATTTAATATATATATATCCACGTAAGACGTAATGATATACTTACTTAAAATCAATCGCAATTTTTTTTTACTAAATTATTTATTATTTAAATTACAAGCTCCAGTTTTTTCAAAATCAACAAAGTAAATAAAAATAATCTGAAAAGAACATGTTGTTGCACCGATACCGAATATTCGGCCACACCCACCGATAAAGAACGAGGGACGATCACTCGCTGAAATCGCAACAATGCAGCCGCGAAAGCGAGCCATGCTGCCCTAAACCGGACGTAAACAAAAGTTGCACGAGCGAAAAAAAAGAGAAAAGAAGGCAGACCTGCCGCATCTGCCGGCCCGGTTTACCCCACCTCCCCCTTATCGCACTCGTTGCTTTTAATCTGATCTCCGCTGGGATGAAGGGGCCTCCATCCGGAAATCCTAACCTCCGAGGCTCTCGACGGTCATCGTCAGCTGCCCCTGTATGTAAAGTTCGCAGGGGTTGGGTGTAGCATTTTTTTCGGAGCAACGCGGTGGGGTTGCTGAAAAGTGCAGGGGGATGTGCCCGCAAGGGAGGCCAGAGAGGGAATGGGGAACGCGAGGGGTAGGAATTTTTATTGAATTACGCCGTGCACCTAATTGAATATTTGCGGGAATGCTTTCGCGTGTGCTTGATTTGTGTAAACAGTGGGCATTTTTAATTTACGAATAATTGACCATCACCCCTCTTATCTGAAAGATTTAAAGCTTCCATGAAATTGATTATTTTCTTGCGCAATTTCATGATTTTTAAATACATAGCAGGATTTTATATTAAATTTATATTTGATCCAGGGTATTAGACTTATACATCATGCAACATGCGTACAGGTCATGAATTTATTGTTTTTTTATTAACTTTTACATAAAAAAATTTGTGAATAATTTTACAATCTTTCATTTAATTCGATAGAAATGATGATCCAATAATAGAATACCTTATACTATCTTTCTTTTAAGAAATGATGAATAGATTTAGAATATTACCAGAAATCAGAATCAAGTTACATTAATCAATGACCTTCAAAAAACAATAGAAATGTCTTAAAAACTTGTATTTAAGTTAAGGCAAACAAAATAAACTACAAAATTATAAAAACAACATCCGTTAAACATTATATAGCATTACTAACGTACTATCACCCAAGGTAATCAGTCAGTAAACAATTTTCGACCCGAATGACCTTGAGTCAAATGCACAAACGTAAAAGGAAAAAAAAAACAATCGCTAAAAAGCACCGTGACGGAAAATCGCTCGACGAAGGGGGGCAGAGGTAGCGGAGAGGAAGCCCCGCAGGCAGGAAGAGGTAAAACAAACCAGATAAAGAAGCACAATGAGAGTGAAGGGGGTCGAGAGGGCCGCTCGAGTGCTCAAGGGTCGTAGCCGCTCCACGAGGACTTTTCGTTAATTGCGCCGTACCCCTCTCCCCTGCCCTGCCGTCGCGGTAAAAAAAGAACCGTACGTAGGGTAGCGGTTATTTATCGGGGTGCGAAATAGCTCGAGGAGTCAATTTTTGACGGTTGGGGTTACTCTAAGATAGTTTGCGGCGCGTATTATCCACACCGAGGTTCGTGAATTGAGATCGCGAACTGGGAATTTCGTGATTGATGATATTCCGATGGCATTCACGCTCGCGTGATTAATCGACTGTGTGAAGGGATGCTACGGGAGCGGCTGACTGCGCCCGTACGCGGCCGACCGAAAGGGAAAAGCTGAGGATAATCGTCGAATCGCTTACCTGAAACACTGAATTGTTTAAAGTGAATGAAGATAATCTTGATCTGAATTAGACTGTAGAAAAGAATAAATAAATTTATTTCTTTGAATTAGCTATAAATTGATAGATAACTACGCATCAATTATTATTATAAGTTTATTGGTACGTATTGTTCCTTGAAGAGTAGAAATATAAAATGATGCAAAATTGAGTTTTGAAACTATCAAGTGTCCCCTCTTGGCCCAACACCTTTTTCGGGTTATTTTTTTATATTATTCTTGTAGCTTAAAAAATAAACAAATTTTTGGACACACTGTATATTGTATAATTATCAAAAATTCGATCCATTCGTTTACAGTTAAAAAAATGTTCGATCTTTTTATTTCCTTTAGAGTGCTGTTGATTAAAAGGAATTCTCCTCTCGCTAGAATCTATCTCGGCGAACGCATCGGTAAAAATATCGGGGTGCGAAAGTACGCGCGGTGGCTTTAAATTAAAAAATTCCATCGTTCAAATCCAATTCTCGGCATCCCCCCCTCTAAAATTAACCACCGAAAATGAAATAGCTCGGGGCCCTCAGCTCGTCATAATCCGCGAATGCCAGCGGCGTCGTCGATCGAAATTCAAATTACACGGCGGCGGCGATGGCGGTCCATCGAAAGTACTCCGTACAAAAAAAAAATGCGACGCAGTGAGGCGGGGAGGCACTCGATCGGGAATGCGCCCCGCGGTGTACGTGAGTGAAGCCGACCGGATGACGAATTAGATGGCGAAACGGGGACTCCGTGGGGGTTGATTGTACGCGCAGGATTGCCTTTTTTGCTTACGGCTTCGCGCACTTATCGCGATGAGGACTCGATTTGATTCTTATTCAAGGAGGAGGGAATTTTCCGTTTACTTTAACGATTATTTTGATGTCAGATTAATTGGATTGAAAGTTTCATCATAAAAGATTGTTCCACACGCCAAAGGTAAATTTGAATGTAACAATAAATTTTAAACATTATAATTGAAACTGATTAAATCGTGTAACTAATTAGTGTTCAATCCAATATATTCCATAAAATTAATATATTTACACTATAGGTGATTGATAGAAAGTGGAAAAGTTGATCTTCAAGTACGAAATATAAACTGTTAAAGTACCATCGAGTGTAAAATATTACGTATTTTTTGAAGGGAGTACCTTTAAGGGTTAAAATATTGTGCAATTTGACTAGACGACGTAATTAATTCAATGAAAATGGTTTTCGAATAGCTCTACTTCTAAAATCAATTTTTTCTTCCTCGTGCTATCAATGATTAGAGTTGAAACTCATTTTACCCTCTCCTCAAAAAAACATTCCATTTTATATCTATATCCATTACCAAATATCAAACTCATCCCGTCGTAAACTAGTTCAGTCGATAAAACAAACCGTCTAAGTTCACGTCCACGTGACCTTGGTGTTCGGGGTCAGCATCGCAGTCGAGCATAAAAAGGTCCTCCGTGACCCGCGGTGCGGGCGCACTCGGCGTCGTTCCCCGGAGGCCGCGGGATCGATTAAGGAGAGTCGCGATCGCCGCGGCGCCATTCCTCCTCGTATCTCATAATAAATTCCACGCTCTAGCAATATCCCCCCCTCTCGCCTCTTCCAGAGCCGCCTTCGGGGAAAAGCCTCGGGGTACTCCGAATAAGGGAATCCGCGGCGAAGGGAGAGAGCGAGAGAGGCGCGCGCGCGAGAGGAGGGACAAGTGCTGCCGCGCGCTGACCGATGAACTCGGGTTCAGCGAACCCGAGCGTCCGTACGTGTCGCCTTAATTGAGATCCAGCGGCGGCCGATGCGCTCCCGGGAGTTAGTTTCTCGGTTGCCGATGGATCGCCGATCGCTCGGCGTGCGTATATATACGAGTGCAGCTGAGAATCATTCGACGGAGGCTCGTCGGTCCATTGTTGCGACAAGTTTCTACTGAAACGCTGATGTTCCTCGAAGAGATGATTGTGGATTGTCTCCGGGTGGACGAAGTTCGAAATCGTTGCCTCCTATTGTTTCTATTGATTATTGAGAATGGCTGGTCCACAATGAAATGTCATTTGTTTGTTTCATCCGTCAAAGTTCGCTTCATTATTTTAACCTTACGATTTGAAATTTTAAGATTCAAATTCGATTACGTGATTTTAACCATTGCCTCACAGGCTTTTCGAATTCCTTATTTTAACACCTTTCTCTTTTGATCCTCGTGTACTTAATTTCGTCCTAATTAGAGTTAAGAAATATGATCTAAGATTGCACTTAGCGCGACTCATCAAAAACTGGTAATAATCCGTCACACATAAATTCGCACTTCAACGGATTACCACTCGTGGCATAAAAAACCGTAAAACCGGCAATATTAGCATTTCCACTTTCGAGAGCTCGCGTGCTTTCGAATCGTCGACTCGGTCTCCTAGAAACAGCTCCTCCGCGGCGGATGCAGAGTAGCTCGCGGTATCCCGCGGGAATGCAATTCGTCAGCGGGGATAAGGCCCGCGCGCGCCTCTCAATCATCGTTACAGGCAGCGCGGGCCGTGGGGGCTGTTTAACGAGAGAAAAAAAAAGAGGCCGAGCAGGAATTTCCTGCCACGGTCGATCGACGGGGTTGACATTGTTGGAGCCGATGGCGCGCAATGAACCGGTTCACCGAGCAGATTCAATGCATCATGCGCGAGATCGTGACCGTCGAGGAGGAGAACGAGGTGGGGGGGATCTCGGGGGCCCGTCACGATTCACCCGAAGCCCTTGGAATCTAATCCGGCCGAGCCGCCGGGCGGGGAATAAATCACGCGAAACTCGACACCGGACCAAGGTAGACCGGCCGGCGCCTTTTTTCCGCGACCCGCCGCGCTCCGCCGCCCGCCAGAAGCGAGCTTCGAGCTTTTCGCCGGCAATTTGCGAGTCCGGTGACTTTTATTGGACGCTACGTAGTATTGAAAGGTGTGCGTTAAGTTCTTATACAAGCTATTGCTGTGAAAGATGTTCAGGATATTAAATCTAGTTTGAATGAGGTTACGTTATAAGATCTAATTATCAATAATTATTAGAAATGTTATCTTCTGTAGACGTCTTATTACTTATGAAGACATATCCACGAAAAAAATAAGTATGTACTTGATCAAAATCTAAGTTTCTATGCTTCAGTTCAAATAAATCGAGGACACTTTTCAATTGCCAGTCCAGTTTAATTTGAAAATTATATATTGAAACTTTTGTAAGCTGAGCAAACTAGTTTAATAATTATATAGCCGCGATAAAATTATGCAAATAAGTAATTAATTAAAGAACTAACCAGATTTCAAATTCAGGAATCAGATAAATCATTGAGATATGGCTTTTTTTTAACTAGTTTTTAAAATTAAAAATCGTATTTCATAAACATCCTTCACGATATTGTATTTTTCTTATCGTAGATTTTAATTTCATAGCATTACAACCTGAAATAATTAGATCAGAAGTTGCTTAAGCATCGATCAACGCACGACCAATTATAAATCTAGATTTCAACAAAGTTTCAAGTCACATACTCCGGAACGCCAAAGTCTTTCGCGTAGTAGCAAAAAGGTGCACTTAGCACCACTTAGTGCATCGTCTCGAGGGAAGTCTCTTTGGTCCTGGCACGTTCGCGCGCTGAACTTGGCCGTCGCTTTAATAGAGAGGGGTTTTCGCAGCCAGACGTAGCGCAGCTTCTCTGTCGGCTGCAGGATAGGTGCTATGACTCATTGCGCGCGGGGGATCGTAACAAGTTGTTTCGTCAGGCCGGCCGGCGTCGTTAACGTGCCCGCGCGATTTACGACTGTAGTCGCGGGATCGTCGGCCGTCGGAGATTTAGGTTTCCGGTGTGCCGGGTCCAGCGGAGGTGGTACGACCAAATTGACTTGAGGTTGCGAATGTCTACAATGAGCTTATACCTGACGATATTTAATTGGTAAATCGTTTTATCGATTAACGATCGAGTAATTTAAAAATGACGTGGAAATATTTATTATAATTTCAATCCAATTAGCCATTATCATATTATTTTTGTTTTTTAATCTTTTTGAAAAGTATAACTTTCAAATCAGATTTTATAATAAAATAATTGAGTATATGGTTTATTACGTACATGTATTTGAAAGGAATATAAAAATATTACAGATATATGCATGATCACAGATTTCGCTTCTCAATGCGTAAATAAACGCCAGATTCAGGAGTTTGTACAAACGATTTAGTAGTGTAATTAATAGGAATTACAGTTTTCTCAGAAACTTCAAATTTGAAGTTTCGTATCATTGCCACAATAGCCTGTTTTACTTGCAATTGTCCAAAACGTTTACCTGCACAAATATTAAGTTGAATAAAAATAAAAATTTAATTTTCTTCTAAAAATAAAAATTTAATTTTCTTCTAAAAATAAAGTTGTTACCTATGCAATATCTTGGTCCATCCCCGAAACCTAAAAAGACATAGTTACTTCTTCCAGCAACGTTTTCTTTGCTAAAACGCATCGGATCAAACTTTTCGGGATTGGGGTAAAATTCTGGATTATTGTGTATACCGGAAGATGAAATAATTACTCTCATTCCTTCGGGAATCGTAAAGTTCGAATTTGGTATTGGAAAATCTTCTTCGCATTTGCGGCTTAAAAAGGGAACCGATGGATGTTTCCTCAAAGTTTCTAAAAGAATGTTAATCTTTATTAGTTGATTAGTCACTATATCTACTCTGAGAAAAATGTTTTAGAAATTGCTACTTTTATATCCCCTGGTTATTATAAAATGTAGTAAATTTTACTAAACCAGTTTCCACCTTTTTTCTCAGTGTAATCTGAATTGATAAAAGTAGATTTCTATATACAATAATTTATAATTTTTATCAACAAAAAAAATAACAGCATAAGATTTCATACCTGCCAGTACCATATCCAAATACTCATTTCCCATTACACTGTCGTAAGTGATTCCCGTAGTTTCTGCCATTTGGTCAATTTCTTGTCTTAGCTTGTCTTGAATTTCTGGATTCAATGCCAGCTCAAGTAAGACATACGTGGCTGTTGATGATGCCGTTTCATAACCTGCTATAAAGAAAACGTATGCTTGTGCAGCCCCTTGACCCATGTCAAGTTTCTCCAAAGTATCTGAAATATTTATATATACATTTGAGAAACGAGGCAAATTTTTTTTCTTTACATCACTTTTTGCGTATTAATACTTTTAGATCCATTGATTATATTTCCTTCGTCATCTTCTACTTCTCCAATATCCATAAGTTGCCTTATAAGATTCAAAAAGTCCTTCCTCTCAATCTTCTCTTTGCGTCGGTAATCTATCATATCCTTAAAGGTATTTATGAAAAATTCCCGTTCGGCTTTATGTGAAAGTTTTAAGTTAAATTTATCCATTAATTCTGGAATAAATATACCTAATAACAAAGTCATTCTCTCAAACTCAAAAGTTTTTATCCCATGATCACGAAATTCATTCTTTGGATTATTTAAACTGTTAGACTTTATTCCATATACGACTGAAGAAATAATATCCGTTGTATATCTGAAAAAACAGTTACAAAATTATAAAACAATAAAATGTGTGAAATATTTTTGGAATAAATAAATCGGAAACATACCTTCCTATAAGTTCTTTCATTTCTACATCATTAGATTTATTTAATTCAGCTTCGCACACATTTATCAATTCATGGCTTACTTCAGTAAAGAGTTGATACATTTGTTTTAATTTTCCAGATGTGAATACTGGAGATAATTTAGCCCTTAATTTTTTCCACTTTTCACCAGGCAGGGTAAACAAGTTTTCTGACAATTTATCACTTTTGTCATTGTAAAACCAACCACGATTCGGAAACCGATGAAACTCTTTAACCAGTATTGTTTTGATGAGCTCCGGATCATTAATTACTATAGCTGGCTTGTAAAACGTGTAAAATCCGTGGAATGGATATTTATTAAATTTGTTGTAATTTTCTTTTAGAAAATTAGCTGTAACACACAATAGAATTAGTAGCATTAAACAAGTCCGAAGCTTGGTCTAAGATTAAAAAAATTACGCCTCAAAATCATCGATTCGAATGTAACGTCTCCAAACGATTAAATCTAAAATTTTTTAAAATTAAAAAATATATTTACCAATAGAAATTTTTCCAAAAAAGTGCGTAATTGGTATATTTCCTAGAGGTATCGATGGCTGTTCACAAGGTACTCCATAACGTTGCCAGTAGTTGAACACATAGTACTTTAGGTACAGATAAACACAAAACACTACCGCAGTTGCCCAAAAGAGTTTTGTTTCAAAGAATAATTCCGACATTTTAGCTACATCAAAATTTTTAGAAACTATCGTTTACTACAACTTTGAATTGACGAATTTATTAAAATGAATGACAATATCGATCGACAATGCGACTTCTAAGAAGAGTGAAATGATACTACCAATTTATTATTTTCGACTCGCCGAGAAAGTGCGATTTAATTCGGACTGCTTATCGGCGCAGGAAAGTGTGATTTGATATCGGACTTGTGAAGCTACCAACAAGCCTGCTGCTTGTACTTTCATCATTGTAATTTAATTATTTCTGAGAGTGCTCGACTGCAGATTAAAATAATATACCGTAAGGAGGAAAAAAACGGCTGTATATTAGTACAGTAATACTTACAAATTTTAATTAATTAAGAAATCGATAAAAAAGATTTCAGTGTTTTTAAAAAAGGTTAAAAACACCACTCTTATGCAAAATATTGTGCATAAATTGACTCACTAATTGTTTATCCACTTTTTACTAATCAAATTCGTAAATTTATCCCAGTATAACTCGCGTCAGAAATCATTACGAAAACAGCCAGTTTTATCGCATCAATTACAGTATTTGCGATATTAATTAAACGATCTCATTCGATCGCCGCTCAAGAACGAAACCCGACTATCAGCGTTAATCCTGTAATTATCATTCTAATCATCCTCCATATTACACGTCGATGAAATAAGAAAATCCCCCGCGAGCAACGACTCCCATCCGCAATTAATCGTCGGCGGAGCTTAATGAAATCAAGCGGCACCGCAGGTATATACAGCCCGACCGAAAATTGGATAACGGACTGGGGGCCATTAGGCTTCGCGGAGATCGCGAGTGATGAAGAATCCGGCGTCCTAAACGGGGGATCGCGTGCGCCGGCCCTTCCCGTGCGGAGGCGTCCCCGCGAGACGACGGGACGTGCCCGCGGGCGAAGCCCTTCGACGGCGGCGCGGTGGGCGAACCAGTTTCCCCCCGAAGGCCGGGACTTCGACGCCCCTTTCGGCGCGCCTCGAAAATCGCCGACAGCCCGATCGCGCCTTCTTCGACTCGGGAAATGAAATTTTTCAGTTTTAGCGGAAAGGTGCGGCCGTTAATTTAGTTTAGCATATTTTGAACAAAATGTACACGAATTTTATATTTTTTACAATTCAGTAGTAAAATTGAGTGTATTTTATTCTCATAATGTAGAAGAGTGACATTTTTAAAATTACTCTTTTTTAGGAAACTGTCTACATTCTAAATCGGGTGGTTTTTCACTCTTGAAATTCGATCTTCGAGAGTAGAGTTGAATAAGTATGATTTTACTTCAAGAACAATCACTTATTTAAGGTCAAATAATATTTTCCACTTATTGTATTAAGTGAAATAAAAGTTTTTGACGTAGAGTAAGTTATTATTCACTTATTTAAGTGAAATTTTACTCATTGAATTTTAGAGAAAGATATGAATGAATTTTCATACTCCGGCGTCTTTACAGCAATCAATAAATCACTACAAAATTTCTCTTCTTTCTATAGAAGCGATTTAGAAAGAATTCCGCCTTATCGAGCAAGTCCAATAATTCATCAATCGCAGTTAACTTAATTTACACTTAAAATTTACGTCCCTCGCGGATAGGAGATGAAATCCCCGCTCTATCCAAAGGCAGCGTTCCGACGTATAAGTCACAGTACTTTACGATCGAACGACTCGGGCGCGTGAATCATTTTCGTCCGGCGCGGGGCTATAGGCATGTATAAAAGCGCGTGATGTCTTGATATCGGCGGCTCGTTTATCGCGGCGCGTCCGCGATAAATTCGCGGGATTCATAAAAGCCGCGCGCGAATTCGGTCTCACGCTCGCGAGCTTTTTCGCTTTTAACGTCCGCCGATGCTTTTAAGCCTTTTTTTTCAACTCAGCCCCGCGAGGTGGACGACTTTATCACGGCGCGGGTATTAAAATACGCGATGGCGTAAGTGAATTAATATATTGTGCGCGCGGATCGCGGCGACATTGAAATTTTACGGTCGGGGTTATCGAATAAACTGTTTGACTTTTTTTCATCCTTCGATTTGTGGGTAATAAAGTTTTAATGGATTTGCAAGGGTGATGAATGCTGAATGCGATCGATTTAGGCTTTGTCGCTTACAAAAGTGCAACTGTTTTATTCGACTTGATTAAATAACATCGGTCATTGAAATTAAATTAATGTTCGAAGAAAAATCTTTTTTACTATGATGCTATAAATTTATCAGGAGTTATAAATTTTAATGCATGCATTATATTTATCACTGTTGTTTGTCTTAGACACAGTAAAATTTATGAGAAAATAAAAAAAGGATTTAAAATTGAGTACATGCAGGTTACATGCCATTAAATTAATCTACGCTTTGTAAAAATAACTGATCCAAATAAAAAGCGTAGAAATATTATCTCCTGTATACAGGTATATTTTATCTGGATCTATCGATTTTATACTTAAGTGCCCCGAATGAAATAAAATTGTAAAATTGCAGTAATAAAAAAGTGCCTCAGTCAATCAAAGAATAAAGGAGACTTTTACAGTCCAAGAAGTCGAGCATCAGACTTTGGCATCCGCCGAGTGCAGCGTCCCACCCACTACCCGTTCCCTCAAAATTCCCGACTCTTAAATGAGCCGCTCGTGCCGCGATTCCGCGGTGATCGTTCCGCGCGGTCAGGCGCGAGCAGTCGCGAGGCAGCCGCGCGTCTGCGAACAAAGCGCGACAAAAATTTCGGGAGCGAGCCAGTAACCGCCTGGGATGCAAATCGCGCTGGAGCGGCTCCAGCGCCGGGCTCGCCGCCTCGATTTATGCCGGGGCGGGGGACGACGAATTGGCCGCGCTTCGCCGTCGCCTCTTTTGTTTATGCGTCTGCGCGCTGGTTTATCGCCGCGCGGACGTGCGCGAATCGGCCTGTTTCGCAAGGACGAACTCCAATGCCAAGTCTACTTCGCTGGATGTACTAAATAAGCGAATAACCGAATTTTTTACGATAGTTTTCATTATGTTCATCGTTTGACTCTGATAAATCGATGGCCTCAGAACATACAAAATCTTCGATTTTTGAAAAAGTTTTTGTACTGGTCTGCGTGGCTTCCAGCTTCAAAGGATTGCTATTAAGATTCAAACTCGCATCTGTTTTTTAAAATTAGTAGCGCCTTCATTATCTCGTCTATCGCTACTGGAGTTTATCTAAACTCCAGAGTCCAGGTTTCAATTCGATCAATGAGATTTTAACAGATTTCTTTTCATTATTATTTTTTTTTGACAATCAGAAAAAGAGTTAAAATTAGAGATTAGATTAAAGATTAAAAATTAAATAACAATTTTCATCGTGACTCTCGACGCTCAAAAGAAATTTAATCTTTGAGTGCAACGGCCGAATCTGGCGAAAAGGCGAGTCACGGAAAAAGCGACGAGCAGTGCACCGCGACAATCGAATTTGCCGGAACGGAAAACGGGAGTACGGAACTTGGCTGGCGCTCAGTTTGCATCCTCGCGAGAAATAAAAATAATCCCGCGCAGCGATTAGGGACGACGAGGCTGCGCGGCGCGGCGCTGCGCCAATAAGTTTAATTGGCCGTAATAAGAAGGAGGAACGCGCGGAATCGCCGCTCCCTTACGACTTTTAAATTACCTCCCCGATGTTTTCGCCTTGCCAAGCGACTACGGCCAATCGAGAGAATAATAACGTCGCTGTCGGGCGTTTCTTACGTTTCTGCTTTTTTTTTTAACGGAGAAACGAGAGAGATTAGACCGGTCGTTCTCCTTTTTTCGCGTTATTACGATTTCGCTGATTGCGTTCCGCTCGTTCGCCTCGGATCTCCTACCTGTGTTATATCCACTGTTTATGATCATGGCTAGAAGTAAAATTAAGTTCTTCATAAAGTTATTTATTTACTTGTTAATGGATCTCGACTCACATTAATTGATGAGAGGATTGCTATACATGACTGCTACATTTAAACATTTTTTTATTGTAACGTGAAAATTAATGTTATCTTCGTATCTATTAATTTAAACTTGCTTGTTTCAAAGAAAATAAGCATTTCGATAAAGTTTTCAATATTTTAAAGCCTTGTCAGTACTACACGATTGAACTACTTGCAATTAATGGCTTAACTAACGTTTTAAACGTACTACGAGTAATACCACAACCTGAAATAGCTGCGATCAACAACCCCGAAGCCGTCAAGAATCGAGAGGATAAAAAGCGAGCTGCATCGCACATAAAATCGACTGCCAAGCTGTAAAGCGTCCGCGGTTCGATGTTCCTCAATAGCGCGGGCCGGAAAAAAATGGCCCATCAGTGCGGCGCGTCGGCCCTTAGCGAAGATTAACGAGGCGTCGGCCCGGTGTATTTTGCGCGGATTGTTTCGGCCGAGCGATCCGTCTTCGGACGCTGGATTATCGCGATTGGCTTAACTCCAGCCGTACGGCGAACTGCCGCCTGGAGTCACTCCAAAAAATTGCCGGCCCGCCCACGGTTTTTTCCCGCCTCGCCCACTGCAGTCTTGGAGGAGTTGCAGATGCGGCGGGAAATTCGAATTCTTAGCTTTTTAATTTCCTATTTTTAAGCGTATCAGAACTGACGTTTCATTAAAAATATCGCGAAAATATTCTTAAGAGAGAAGACTTGATTTTTTTTGCGTTTTCAAACGAAACAGTCAAAATTGATAACAAATTGTACAACCCTATTCCCATAATAATTAAAGTACTTTAAAATAGCTTAAAATAAAAGTTCATGACTGTAACTAATTTAATTTAATTTTTTTGTTTCAGGTACGTATCCAGTCTTTCTCTATTATACACAAATCCAATCAGTAGGTAAAGTACCGACTATTCAGACAAAAAATCAAAAAATTTTTCACAACTTTCTCTAACATCCCAAATTATTGCTCCACTTCATAACTTAGATTAAAAAATGGAAAAAATTAAAGAGTAGAAAAAATCGACCAAAAAAGCGTTCCTCGGGAAACCGCGGAAATGAGGGATTACGGGGCATTAGCGTCGGCCGTTATAAATCTCGAGGCCGCGGGCCCTTTAATTAGCGTGCGAAGGCTCGGCCCGGTCAATTGAGCGGCCGCGTCGAATCGAGATTCGGTCTTTGTGCCGGTAATTGCGACGAGGGGGCAGTACCGAGTGGGGTCCCATCGCTGCGCCTGCGACGAGCAACGTCCTCGCCTACCTAGAGACGAGCTCTGTTTATCAGCCGTTTGATTGTGTTAGGCGAGAGCGCGAGGAAAATTCAGTCGAGGTGAAAAGTGGATTGATCACAGCTGGCTTTTATCCGAGTGTTGAACTGATGTTTACTGTTTACAACTTTTTTGGGGGTGTTCTATTTTTGCCTTAACTTTCGGACTGTGATTTGGGCACTGCTTTGTTGCCAAATTGATTTAAACTCGAATTCTTTTTTATGAAACTGTTTTTATATACGATTTTAACGTACGTATTACATATTCACGTAAGATAAAAAGCCTTTTTACAATTATTGTAATCGCTTACCCAAATATTGTCTAGATGCAGATAAAAAAATGGAGACAGAACATTCTGAAATTCTCTCTTTACAAAAGTTTTCTTTACAAAGACTCATTAGAGAAGCATCAGCAGACTCTGCAGAAATCTTACCAGTCAGACTCCCTGTGGCTTATATATCTTATTACTGAAGTAACCTACCCGTTGTCCGGCAGATTGACCAGACTTGTCAGAGTCCACCATAGTGGAAAAATGGGAAAAGTTAAGAAACACGTCTTCTCAAGACACCCAGTTTTTCTTAATTCACTGTACAAAGAATTAAATGATTCCACTATAGTTATAAATATGCACCATTCATCACTTGTCATGTCCAACAATCAATTTTTTCTACAAACCTTTCAAAAATTACACGTGTTTAATTTTAAATAAATAATGACTAAACTATCAAAGAATTAATGTAAGGAAAAATAAATGTTTTATCCGACACGTTCGAAAGACCAGTACGACAGGTACACGCACTCGATGGACGTCGAAAAAGCGCGTACGCAACCCCGCACGAAACCCATTAATCGAGCATCGAAAAACGACGAGACTCGCGCGTACCGAGCGTCCGCCCACGCCGCGCAGCGAGCCGCAACAAAGAGCCTCGAGATTTAAGACGCGTCCGGGTGAAAACGTCGAATTGCGCAATTACCGACAATATCCGCGCGTCTCCTGATTTACGACCGGCCGCGCGGCCCACCAACGTCGCCCGCGAGCGAAAGCTCGCCCCTTTTTTTTCTTCCCTCCGGCCGCCGACGCGGTCCACCGGGCGAAATCCGGACGCGGCGATCGGTTCCGCCGCAACGGCGGTACGATTGATATTTTTTTTTCCGGGGGGTTGGCGGGCTCGATTAACGACTGCCGTTGCGGTGTTTTTCTAAAGAGGTGCTAAGTGATTCCTCGGCCACGCGAGAGATCAAAGGAGATCTCGTCTGATTGACGAGGTAAACATCGCGGGGCGGTCGAATTAACGGTCCGCCGTCGCGTTGGACACGGTTCCCGATGTCCGTGCGAGCTGTGAAATTGACTGCGACGTTTTAAAATATTTTGACGGGTTCGTCGTTATTTAATATTACGGAATTTTTAAGAGATAAATAAAATAATAAGAATATAATAGATCTGAATCTTTGAGACTGGCAAGTTATAATTATACATCATTTAGGAATATTTAAATTTGAATAAAACGTTTAAATTGAATATTTAATTTTTTGATAACAAATTCAACAATAAAAAAATTTGTTCATAGTTATTGACGATCATCTTACGGGTGCACTAAAAAGATAGAATCAAATCCGGAGTAATTCGAAGAGTGCCAAATAAAACGAAGGGAGAAAACAATCTCTAATTGGTGTCTCAGTCGTGACAAACTTCCAGCTCTTGCAAGATTCCTTATCTTCCCAAAAGGCACTCGGGGAAGGTTAAGTGTGACTGTTTGTGCGCGCGCGAAAATAGATCCGCCTGTCGGCTCTACGTCTCTCATTTTCTCGGATTAGCCTACCCTTCCCTTCTCCGAGTATAACGGTTATCGCTTCGTTATTGCACCTAATTTCGTATTTCTTATTTAGATAAGGATACGTGCTCCGATCCTGCTAGGTTTAAACGAATTTATTTTAGTCGTCTATATCACTTACTACCTTAAGTTATTATTAAAAATTTTAAATAGATTTCATATTATCAAGTAGTACGTTTTTATTTAATTCATCATAAATTTTGTTTTAAGAATATCGCGAAAAACATTTTCTCAATGTATAAAATAAAAAAAATTAAATTTTATGAATAAATTAGAATAAGGAATACGAAAAAATGTACCTAGCAATATCATACATTTTTGAACTGAACAACTGAGACTAAAAAGAATGTCAGCACACGGTGAATAATTCGAGCACCTCGACTCAAATCGAGCCACGTAGCTGTGGGGGAGTGCGAGTAGCGAGGGAGCCGACCGGGACTCCGGGAGCTCGTGTAGGCGCTTATCGCCGGACGCGCGCCCGGCGTCTCGGGGGTGCAGTATAAATACGGACTCGATGATCCTTCCGGGCTCCGGAAAGCCCTCGGATCATCCCCGAAATACACGGGAAATGAAGGCACCTTTTTTACGACTCTACGCCCCCCACTCGCCGGTAACCTTCCCGCCATTCCCTTCGTCCCCTTAATTACGTTTATATTTTTAGAGGTTGGGAGGCTTAACTCACTACGTGCGTATTAAAAGAAATGCGAGAAGTTTTACGTTCAGGAGTCAATGTCACGCTTAAATTTTTTTCTTAAAGATCGAATGCGATACTTAATGAAAATATCAACATTTAATAAAAAAATAAAAGCACGTGTTTATTTTATTGGTCCAACAAACGCAAAAGCTCCTACACTGAATAAAAGTAGAAGAAAGGCTTTGTATGATAGCTTTATTTATTTAAATTATTTAATACCATATATTCTACCTTTATTCTTCGCCTCTACTCTTAAATGTTGACATAATTTAATAAGTGAATTGCCAACGTATTGTGAACTACATGTCACCAGCAGTAATCCAAATACCAGCGGAAATAGCGATATTGACAGCCTAAAAAACTTGTCTTTTTATGTTTCTACCAGGAAACGTAACCGTGTGCGAAGACAATAAAAATGTCGAAACGTAAGAGCGAGCACGCGCTTTCGGCTTTTCGAAATCGAGAATATATCGCAACGGCGGGGTAATGACGGGTAACGACTTTCTGCCTCGCGCGGCTTCCGGCGTACCGACAAAGGGGAGAAAAAAGGAGGAAGGCGAGCCGACCCGGTTCGCGCGAGCGCGAAGCGCAATTTCGCAACTTCATTCGCGCGCCAAGGTTAACGATTCTCCAACCTCCGGAGAACAATAACCTCTTATAAGACGCTCGCTTTTTTTTTCAAAAGTGTTTTCTTCAATGGTTACTTTTTTTTATTCAACTTTGTCAGCGAAGTAAAGGGGAATCGGGGAACACGACTAATCGAATTCTTTGACAAAAAAGGGCACGCGCGCACTGTGGTTGAGCGGCGCTGGTACGTGTCGGGCGATAATCGCTCGTCTAGACGCGGGATAGGTCGGCTGTTTTTTTTCATCGCCACCTTCTGTTCAGTGTCAGTGGCAGTGAACTTATCGCGGGATCCGTCGAGGAAGCGACAAAAAAGGCCCGGATTGGCCTTTACGTTTATCTATTCAAATTGTCCGTGCGTGTTTTAAAAACGGGTTACACGCAGTCAATCGGGAGCCCGAGATTAAGCGGCGCCAGATATTCCACGTAGTAATATTTAAGACCTTGATTTTTTAACATTCGAAAGTTTTTTATTCTTTCAAAATGTTAATAGCTTACTTACTTTAGCCAACCAGATAAATCCAATTTTTTTCATACACATTCTTAGTAACATTTCTCGTAACATTCTGTTTATTCAAATTGAAATATTAAATTGATATAAAACATTTCGAATTTGGCGCTATATAAATAAACTGAATATTTAGTTTCTTTCTTTAAACGCTTCGCAACATCTCGTCCAGAATAATTTATGTTGAAAAAATAGTACACGTTTTTCTGGCAATAAATTAATATTACCTATATTAAATAATTCTGAGCATACTTATGGTGCATCGGTTTCCACTGATGCGAAAGATTTTTCAAATATTAATAATTTTCAATTGGGACGTAACAGCTGAAAAAAAAATTGAATATACCCCTCGTGCGATCAAAACTCCTTAAGCCGCCACTCCATTTCCCGGTACGCGATTTCCCCAACGACCGAGGCTTCTGCAAGTAAGCAACAAGTAAAGGCGGCAATTACTCCGGCCGTCAATCTGCGTGCCGGACTAAAGTCAACTCCGCTCGGCTCAAAGGCTCGAAGCCGCGCGCGCGCGCGCGTGTCTCGGCATGGAAGCGGAATCACAAAGAGTGAATCGGGCGCAGGGAGAGGAGGGTCGCGCCGTGCACGCGCGCGCCCGTAAATAAAAGGAGCGAGCGGTGCGCGCGTGGAACCTCGTAAAACAAAATCGCCGTCTGTATATGGGGTAAAACGAGTGCAACTATTTTCAGAGCGCAGCTGACGCGCGACGCGCACCCCTTTGCCGGCCGCGTATTTAAAGCCGGCGGGACTTATCTCGCGCGGCGGGCCGACTTTGAGCCGGCTAAAATTGGCTTTCAAGTGCGCGTGCCCGTTTCCTCGCGGGTAAGTATCGCGCGGGTGCCTCGTGCGTAACTGCGCACTTTCCGGAATAGACGGGGGCGATTATCACTCCGCGCGCGCGCGTCGCTGCGCACTTTAACGAACGGCGGACTACAGCTTTTTGCCGGGCTTTCGACCTAATGGATGATTTTAAATTTCGCTTTTAATTTTTTAAATTTTGTGCGTTTATATAATCCATAATGGCGTAAATTGAATGATGGGGTCACTCACTCCCTGCTGGAATCGTCTAGATTTTTTTCCATCGATGAAACGATTTTTTAGAATGGCTTCAAGCATTTAATGGCTTGTTTAAGAAATGTTCATGAAGTAGGAAAGACAAACGAATATTCATTTCATTGATGAAAGAAATTAAACTAAAAACAAGCGAACGTTAGATTCGAGCAATCAAGTCAATGGCTTTGTAGTACGAAACTGTCCAATCGTAATAATACCGTAAAAGTAGTTCTCCTTAAGTGCGAACAATGAAGATACGAAATAGCTCTATAAAAGTTTGAGTACGCTCATTTCCTTTCATTTTCTCCTATTGAATTTTACATCACAATTACGGAAGTTATTTTTTCGAAAACAGCTTACAAATTTTACATTAAAAATAGACTCCCTCTCACTGTCACTAATCAAAAATTTCATACGTTTTCTGCATCCTAATACACCCCCAGCATCTTAGTATCCAAAAGTATCTTTTCCCTTCCTTACGACCTTACCTAAGGCTCGTAAATCAAATTTTTAGGTTACGTCTGCACAGTAAGCCGACGTTAATGGCACTCCGAGCCTAATTCGCGGCAGCGTCGCGCGCATTCGAATTCCGAGCATATGTCCCCGTAACGCGGTACTTCCGCCGAGATTCGCCGGGGGTCGCGCACCAGGGAAATCGACTTCTCGTTTACGAGGCGGCGGTGGCTACGCGCGTGCTAATCGAATTACGCCGATCGAACGTCGCCCCCGCGCGTACGTACGTATACGCACGTGCGTGTGCGACGACATCGATCGAGGCCCCGGGGCTCGTTATTTATTACCGGCCCGCCCCCCAACCCGGGACCCGCTCTTTTCGCGCGAATCGATCGGTTTCGAGGTTCTGTTACGCCCACCCCCGACACCAGAGAGCCTAAACACCCTAAGTCGCGCGTTTCGGCAAAAGCGAGTTTTGGCGTGAGTAATCTACTTACTACTGCGCCAATGGAGAGTGTATTTACGTATATGCCGAAGTTCATAAAACTTGCTCGTAAACTTACTTTGAGAGCGCCAGGTTATTCTGGTTTGCTTTCAAATAACACGAGAGAAGTAAATAAAGTGAGATGAGAATTTTATTTTCTAGATATAAGGAATCGTTTTTTTTTTATATTTCCATATTGCATTTTTAAATTATATCTGACTTACAGCTCGGAGTTAATCAAGGTAATAAAGAAAGTTTTCTCAAATGTTGAAATGACCGCAAAAGTTTCAGATTCAAAGGGGATGTTTCAGTAAAGCTTCAAAAATGTTTCTCACACTTTTTGTTTGTTTTTCACCAGCTACATTTCAACAATTCTGAAACATAATGGAAACTTTTCTTTGTTATCAGGGAATCATTGATTTGGCACAATACGTCCTTCCTTATGGTTATAACCATTCGTATTTTAGGTCTTACGCTTTGAAGGGAAAAATAGACCATCACAAAAAGTTATACAAATGGAATCATCCACTTGGTCATATACTTTCCGTACAGTAGTAACGAGTGTTAAAATCATTACGTAATATTAGCATACATTGCCCATAACAATAAAGTTTAGTGCTACCTAAATACCGAGAAAATTGCTACAAGTTCCCCACGCATTGAATCCAACGAAATTGTGTAAATTTGGTAACACCTCCGCGAATATAAACAACCCAACCTCGTTCCCATGATCTCCCCGGCAAGGTTCGCCGCGGCGCGCAGCTGCCAAAACGTTTTGTAACCGGCCAGTCATAACGGTGGCGGGCATTGTAAGGGACCCCCGTTGTACTACACGAGCGCGCCCGCGTACACCGGCGCCGTGGAATTCCCGATCTTATCGGCGCGCATATTCATGACTCGTGGATGCCGAAGGCACGTGTCCGCCGTTCGTCGACTCTTCTCTTTTTTTTTCGTTCTTTTTGTAGCGAAGGTTACGATCGCGAAAAAAAGGTAACGCCGCAGAAAAGACAAACCGTCGGCCGTGTTCCCCCGCCAATTTCTCAGGCTTAACGACGAACACAACCTCCGCGGGCCGCCGATTTCGCGCGCGAGTCAATTTGTCAAGCGGACCGCCGTGTCGCGCCTTCCCCGTGGGCCGAATGAAAAAGAGAAAAAGGGGAACGCGCAGGGAGAAAGAGAGGAGCGGCGCGGTGGACTCGCTCGCTGTAAACGAGTGACGAGGGGCAATTTCCGGCGTTCGCCGCGCGCGCGCCCACGTTTTATCTCGACGGACCCCCGGCTAATTGGACGAAAGCGAGACGCTCCCCCTGGAGTTAATTGAAAACATTAGGCGCGGGGGCGCAGGTACGGTAGCCGCCGACCCGGTGAAATTCGGGGGAGCGAAACTCGTCCGCATCGAGATATGGAAATTGAGTTGGGGACGAGGATGAAGTTGCATTTGCATACGAGAAAGTACCTCTAGCTTCTGCTGTTCCTTTTTTTAAGTATCAGAGTTTATTCTCAAATATTCATCCCTAACTTTTCTTCTTGAATGAAGTCGTCACACTAAGAATTTATAATGCAATCAATGAAATTCGTTTCCAATTCACCTCGAGTGCAAGTTTCAGTGTATCTTCATAATAAGGAATATAGTCGTCAGGCTTCAAAAAACTAATCAACGACTTAAAATTCATTAGAACTACAAATAGTCACTATCCGATAATGAAAAGATCCTTAAAAACGTGTAACTTGAAAAATCAATTAAAATAAGTAATTATAACTTTCTTAATAGTATAAAGAAACTCCGAGTAAACTTTCCGTCGCTTAAAAAAAGTTAAGATCTCAATTAAAAGAGCTTGAAAGCTCCGATAAGGAATTATATCTTATCGCGCGAGCTCGGCGACACTGTGTGTACCCAGGTGAGAGTGAGTCCCGCGGAGAGCAGTGTCCTTTTACGGCGCGCGTACGAAAAGAAAATCGCGGTCAACCGTTACGAAGCGGTGGCGCCTCGAAATTCAATTGCCTTATAAAGTCAGAAGTTGCCTCCCGCAGGCGGTTTGATCCTGTGTTAGGAGTTTAGAGTATCGCCGTAGGAGCTTAGACGGCGCAGTTATAGCGGGGGGCATTGTCATGCAAATGCCGGAATAACGTGGCGTCTCGCCACCACCGGAACGCGGATGACGACGCACGAGGATCGACATGCAGATTGCCGACCGGAAATCCTCTCGAGCATCTGCGTAGGTTTAACTTGATGATTTTCTATTTTTGCGGTGATAGACCGTTAAATCTTGATAAAATTTTTTAGCGTTATATAGGGTTTAAGCACATTATAAGTATAGGCTATAAATAATGCATTACATATTGAAGACTATAGTACAGGAAAGTAAAAAGTAGCGAGCACATTTTTTTAAATTTTGTGAATAATTTTTATGAATATGGATAAGGTACTAGATTTTGTTACTTTTGAATATTTATTATACTCGTATGAAGATTAGTTATATACATAGTATATTTATACATCAACAACAGTTAAAAGCACTACACACGCATGCGAAATTACATTTCAAAGTGTAAAAAAGATATTAGTTACTGATCAATACTGTTACTTAAATGCAGTTTAAATAAATTCGAAGAAAAACGGTATCTCGACGTCGCTTCTACGGCGCGAATGAAGCGGTAGAACAACTCGCGCCTCGCCGTCGACGAGTTTAACCGGCCGAGCTGTGCTCCGAGCGATCAATTGGCAATTGGCGGCGGGCAATACAGTGTATATACGACGCCCAAATTGATTTCCTCTCGCGAACCTGTTGTGCGGAGTCACGGAAGGAAGCTAACGTCGGCGCGCTGAATTTCCGGGGGGGATGGACGCGCGTCTGTGTATAAAGGGCCGCACACGCAAACTCGCGAGCGGAAACGTCGCGCGGCGGCGGTCAGTCGGACACTCGCGTCCGGCTAACGCCGAGGAAATGGACTAATTTGACTTTCTGCGGCTTCCCGGCCTTTCGAGGCGTGAGATGAGAAACATTTGCGAACGCTTCAATTGCTTCCACCGAGGCATTACCTACTATTACTATCATCGGCTAACCTCATAGTGCACAAATTTACACTTTACACGTGATGGTTCGTATTGGTATAATTCCTAAAGAAAGTTTATGATTTGAAGTTTATTTTTAATTTGAATCTTTTATCCGGTAATTTTTTCTAAATGTCTTAGACCAAATTTAGAAAAACTGTAGTAAGTAACTATATAATTGTTGTGTAATAATCGATAATAAGAAATTACATCAAGTGCGTTAGTTAATCGATCTTCTGTAATATCAACGATCGACGAAAAAAGTAAATTTTAAATTAAAGCACTTTCAGATCGATTATAAAGTGTATAGCTTTAATTTTGAACAATAGGTACCTATTTTCGTCAAACAAAGAACGAGAGATCCTTCCCTACCGTTTAAATCCACTAACGGCTGCTGCAAACTCTCCGTGAGACAATGAGATTCCCGGGACGGGCTTCTCACTTATCAGGTAAAGAGGAGTCGAGCGGCGTGCGGAATACTTTTTTTTTACGAGGAAATCCGAGCCCGAGATAACGGTGAAGATGATGAAACCGGAGAAAGGTCGTGGCGCGGCGAGGCGCGCCTCCGCACTTTCTCGCGGGCTCACCGAATTCCCGAGGAAGCCCTTTTTTTCTCCCTTCCTCTCTCGCGGGACCAGCCCGCTCCCTCGGCGTGTAGGCGCGAGATGTTCACGCCTTTGTCTTTTTTTTTTCGTCCGAAGGGGGATTCTCCGCGGTAGGACCCGTATATATAGTACATTTCTTGCTTTTCATTCGAAAACACCTAGCAACCAGTCGCGTCGTTGCCACGAAATTGGGATTTCAAAATTCATGACCTGATGAGGTATTCCATGAGATGTGTGAGATTGTGCGAGATCAATTCTTGATAACAAATTTTTGATATGGAGTACCCCTCGTAGAAATCATCCATAAAGGAAACGATGTTTTTAGTCATAAATTGGTCGGTTAGATTTCTTCGATTACTGCAATGTCATAACTTCATGTCAGTATTTTTAGTTCCTTGTAAAACTAAATAAGTAAGGTATCACTCGAATAAGTGAATAACTAACTATTCTATGTCAAAAGTCTTCCAGAAATAATTTGAACCGTTCAACTTTACTTACTCTATCTTTCTGACAATTTCATAATGGTAAAAGCTAATAAAACCAGTATAATATTAGTAAATACTACAATACCTTTTAAAAACCTATCAGAAAATTGAGAATCGCGTATAAATCATTAACTAAGATGAACATTATATAAGTAAGCTCGTACAATAAGATATACACCCTATTCTAGGCTTTTAAAAACCAAATAGAAGATCTAGGATTCAAACTGTTCTCAACAATTATCTTTCTTTTTATTTCTAAATGCTCTCTCGGATAACGCAATACCACGCGTGTACAGCCAGCAAAAAGTTCGATTCATTAGAAAATAGTCAATCAGTCAAAAGCAACATTTCAGCCGGCGATACTCGGGAGATAGCGCGCGCGCGCGAGCCCACCATAACACTATTGTACATCATTCGCGCCATTAGCGTTGCCGTAAAGCGCTCGTACGTCGAGTTATACGGCTGCGCGCCGACCACTCCCCGCTCTCGCGAGCCTCGGCGCTCGCTGAAAAATTCGCACCGCCTTTTCAGATGTTAATGCGACCGGCTGATTTCCCCGGCTAACAGTTCCGCTCCGACCCACGCGCCACCTTCTCGCGTGCGCGCGCGCGCGCACAATGAATCCCAATCGCGGGGCGGCCCGTTCTAACTCGGAAAATCTGACGCGAGCTGACGCCTCGGACGCCTCGGCGAACGTCGACTTGAGTGATCGAGTGGTCGGGACGGGTGACGCGCGACGTTCCGTCTGAGCTTTTCTCCCTTCGCTTTTTTATCGATGAGAAGACTTCGTTGTCGATTGGTGGGTATTGATTGGAGAAGAGAATGAAAATGAATGGAGGTATCTGGATATCACTAACGAGTGGATATTCAAGTTCGTTCACGACTGAAGTGATTTGAATTTTTTTGTTAAAAAAATTAAGAGTTGCGTATAAAAAAATCATGTTTATCTGAATTATTTATTCTCCTTTTATTCCAGTTGCAGTTTGGCGTATTTACTGTATAGTTGTTCATTCATTCTCGAATCATTAAACTGATTACAAAAGTTCATTGTTCAATCAATTCGCTTTACCGTATTATATGATGCATTCAATGAACAAGAAATAATTGTAAACTACACTCGTAGGTACCCGTCATACCTGAAGTGTGATAAAACTCATCAAAACGTCGTCATGCACAAACGAATAACTAATTGACTAAATGTAACAATCGCCTTTCAATTTTCAAACGCATGCAATTGAATGCCTACCACGCGAAACTAAATACTTAATACAAAACGATCAAATTAAATGCATCCATCCATCTTAAAATAATAATTCCTACAGTCTCAGACGAATCTAAGTCTAAATAAATGCCTATTAAAATTAATTTGAAACGATCCAAGCAACCTTGTGCGTATCTTTAAATACTGACTACGAGATACAGCATGAAACCCAACAAAAATCATCAGATAAGAATCTCGCCTATCTCTCTTATCCCAATAAACTTAATCGCGTTATCGCATCCCGCATCGAAGAAGGTAGTCTCCTCATCCGCGTTTCACAATCGTCCCTCTCTGCGTCATCCGCATCAGCCGTTCCCATTTTCTCCTCCGTGAAACCCGTATCCCGGGCGCAAAAATCAAAGCCGCGCGGGCGCAGCTACCGCTCGTTAAATGAAATCACGAAGATACAGCCGGAGGGAAAATCGGCGCGAATTAAAATGCCGCGCGCGACAATTAGATAAAAGTCGTCGTCGGGGGGGACCCGCTTTCAATTAACTCGCGCCGATAAGACCGCCCCGGGGTCCTCGACCCCGCGGCGGGAAAGCCGCGCGCGTGGGCTGGCAGACGGGGCCTCTCGGGGGGCCCACGTATATACACGCGTGGACCCTCGTGCGCGCGTGTTTAATACGAGTGCATTGTGGCCGCGGCCTCGCCCGCACTTGCCGGGATATATGCGGGGGCTCGTACTTTAAGCCGCGATGCCGGGCTGTAATTATACGACCACTGCAGGGGGAAGCGGTGCGCGGTCGGTTTGTCATTTTGACCTGGTTCTGTGTGGTTTATTAAGGCGCGATGAAGAAATGGCGCCCTTTTGTCGCTGGGTTCTGAAGTGAAAGTAGTTTTGAAGTTTGAACGGTTTTTATACGGTTAGCTTTGTGCTGTTGATATAGTTCGATGTGAACGGCGTACAAGTGAAGACGTAATGAAGATGTTGTTAGACTTACTTTACACGGAATTTTTCCGTAAAAGTTTGGAGGAAAGGGACTTAATGGTCCGACAGTTAACCGCACTGGAAATTTTTATAAGAAATTGCCGAAATTTTCGAAAAAGATTTCCAGAAAGACTCCAATCCAAGATTATTCTTGCATTTCTTCCCCAATTTTTAACTCATAGTCAGTTGGGTGGATATAGAATTTTTAGGAATTTTTAGTTTAGTGGCACGGAAAGATTTTTCCCTAAAAATTGAAAGGGTTTATCCATATATAGTTTTAATGGAAAATTTTTACGAAAAAGGATCTTAATTTTTACAAGATTTTTTGCAGTAACAAACCAACCCGCCACGATTATGTTTTTCCTTACAATTTTTACGGTTAATTTTGTAACTTTTACAGAAAAATATTTTTCGTCTAAAGTTTTACAAATACGTGAAAAGTGCTAGTTAGTCAAAGTAAAATGCGCACATTTGGTCGCACTTCATTATATAAAATGACTTCACTTATTTAACAATCAAACGTAATAAATTACAAGACTCTCCTTTGAAACTAAACTGCACTTTTGAAAATCTAATCAGAAAATACCAAGCGCACAGAGCCACTCTTCGAACAATGTCCTTACCGTAAAAGCAATCCGCCACCCAGTATCAAAAGCCATTTATCATCGGCACAATAACTAACGTAACTCCACACCTCATTATAAAAGCGGACCTATTTCTTACAGCACGCCCAACCACCCGAACAATCCCACCGTACCCACCTAAAAAATAAAAGGAGAAAAAGAAAATAAGGAAGCTCGCCAGCGCGCAATCAGCCGCTGAACTCGCAACGACTTCATTCTTCACCTACGCTCGAAATTAAAGGTGCACGACCGATGATAGGAGGGGGCGGCCGGCCGATCGATTCCTAGGTGTCGATTGTGTGCTCGTGAGCGCGCGCGGGGCACGCGCCCGTGTCCTAACGAGACCGGACGCGGCCGTCGTTACAGGCGGCCGCCGACGCCATAGGAAGTGGAGCGCGACGAGCTTCCGACGCGCAGTTATGCACGCGAGCCCAAGCCCGGGAGAGGGGGAGGGGCTTTCATTAACGACCGGCCGGATGAATGGAGCGACGCGCGCGCGTAAATATTGATGCCGATCGCCGGCCGCGATAATTCGGGTCGCGGATTTATTTTTACGCCTCGTGACTGCGTTTCAACGAGCGGGACACCCATTGACTTTCTTCGCTGGCACGTACGCTCTTATTATAGTGCACGTATCGCGTGTTTACTCTCCGATAGTTCAGAAGCAGAAGTATGCATATATTGTTAGCTTTTTGTGAAGATTCTGGTTTTTTAGGGAATGTTTTTGCTTAGGAAATTATAACACTTGAATTATTCCACGAACCAAATTACTTCACATTCTGCACAATGGTCTATTTTTGAGTATAGCCTCTTAATATGAGATCGTATATGTAATTGAGATTAAGAAATGAAAGCTGAAATACAAAAGCATTAACGTAAGAAAATGTTATGTTTCGGACAAAATTGGACGTTATAGACAGTCTTCGTCATAGATAAACGAAGTAAATGTAAAGAATGACTAAAACTACAGATTACAAAATTACTATACACAAAGGTAGGATAAAGTTGTTCTAATGATAAAATTAATGTTTATTTTAGGGAATGGCTTATTTGAAATTTAAACAATCATAATTGAAGGGAGTATGTACAGTCTGGTATAACTGTTATAATATCTATATTATCTGGGTTTCCATAATTTGACGCGAATGTTATGTGTTGGAGAAAAATAAAAGAAACTATTTTAAAATGACTTTTTACAACACAGAAAGCGGATAAATACCACTGTATTTAGACTGAAACTGTGTGAACAGTATGTTTATTTCAATACTATGAACTTCAAACTCTTCAGAAGGTACATTTGAAGTTTACGCAGTCGAACTATGATAAGTGTTTTATCCAATTAAATAACGAAGCGAAAATTCGCTGGAAGCCCTTCTCAAAATTACTTTCTGAACTAATTTAAGCTAATCTAAACCGCCCCAGAAATGAAACGATAATATAATCATAAGCTAATTAGCTCCCGGCATATCTCTCCGTAAAATTAAATAAAAATCTCCATTAAAAATCGAAAAAAAATCCATTCCAATCCGCCACAATAATGAATACATCATTAAAAGTTTCCACGAATGAAACGGCAAACAGAAAGCCTTATTATTAACCAGCCATTGAGTATTATAACCCGACGTCCAACTTCGGAACGCATCCCGAACAAAAGAAGTCAACATCTCGCCGGGGCAGGGAGCGGACGCGCTCGCGAATGTTAAAGCCACTTTGAGAGAGCGACGCTCGTTTCCCGTCCCCGGGGTCGGGCGCACAAAGCTGCGCGCTGAGTTTCCGCCGCGCGCGCGAATGAAAGAGACACGGGCGAGCCGCGCCCCATCTGTCAAAACTCCGCGGGATCATCGGGGATTCCGTCTTCTCACGGCGGGTCCTCGGCTCGCCCAGGTACACGCGCTGCGAGGGCGCGAACGGCCGAGGCATCGCCGATACCGCCGCGGTTAATCGGAGTGCGATGTTTTATTCATCGCGTCCCGGCCGTGTGTCCCTTCGAGAGAGTGACGGGTCGCGCGCGAATCGTCTTTTTAATTAGCAAGGTGCCGTTGTTGCGCCCTGGTGGTCAACCTAGAGCCGCTTTTTTTACCGCTGCTCGTACCAATTGTCTACTTCTAACGAATAGAAGAGATTCTCTGGTTGTAGGTTGGATTGAATGGTCAGAGCGTGACTTTGATTGGCCTCAAAAAAGTGTTCTTTCTTCTTTTTCATGATGCGGATTTGTATATTTTTGGTGAAAATATTCAATGAAATTTATAATACGTTATAGTTTATGATGAGATTTTATTGAAAAGTTATATGTATGAACAAAATCTCTTATTCTCATTTTGTATGAAAATTCACTTATTTTTGTTGTTCTCCAGATTAAGTTCTTTATTTTAAAAATCTAACCATTAAGCAAATCTATAGAAACATTCTTAATATTTTATTCAACCTCAAAATGTTTTTTTTCACTTGCATTGTTTGCACTGAAATCAGTCGGTCACTGACTAAGAAAACATCGTTTCGTTTAACCTGAATAGTGTATTTTAATTTTCACAGCAATGTTTTATTTATTCTCGTACTAATCAGCCAAACTTCACCTCAATGTAAATCTTTTTGTTTTAAACAGGCGTCGTAAATCACAGTAGAAAAAAAAGAATCTCGTTAGACGTAAAAAGAAGCACCGTTCGTAAATTCGCGCTTTATCCGAATCTCCAGCCGTTCCACCCGCGAGACTGCCTCTCAAGACTCGCGCTCGCCTTTATCCCCCTGAAAAACAGTCGTGTAAGCCCATAGAACCCCCGTCAAAAATTTTTCCCCGCGCGCCGCGTCGACGGTGCATACGCACGGCCTCCACTCGTAAATAACTAATTCATAACGAGAGTGGGTAAGGCACGGAGTCGCGAGCCCCGACGTGACTGGCTTATGTAAATAAAGAACTGGCGCGCGAGCCGCGGCACGCGAGGGATCCGTCACTTATTTATGCGGGAGCCCAAGCCTGATTTACGGGGAAGAAACACGTTTCCTCCTTCGCCCTTTCTTTTTCCTCCTCCGCGTCTCTTTTTTCATCCCTCAAATTTCTTTTTGCCATTGTTTTTCATAAGGCGCGTGGGATGTGCAGGCGAGAGGTGTCGACGAAATGCGCACGAATGGCTCAGGTGGAGGCGGTAATTGGCCGGCTGGTTTTAGCGCTCGAGCCAATTACGCGGTTTTAAAGGGTCTTGCGAGAGTAGCGTTTGGAGAATTTGTTGCGAGTATTTTACTGGTGGTTATTGCCGATTTTCAGACTTTTGTAGTGTTTTAGAGGTTTACTTTACAGTCACCTATTTTCTAAAAGAGTAGTGAGCAAAACAAGTTTGAATATTTAATAATAAAGAGATGAGTTGATTTCATATCTACTAATGATTATTTCCAAACGTCCATTAGCTATTTTACGGTTACTACATAAACTATGCATAATCATAGGTTTGAAAGTATTTTATTTTATGCCAAGAGATATGTCGTTTAAATACCACTGCCAATCTATAATAACTATTTTAAAGTACGAGTCTTTATTTCATAATTTACAAATTCCTAACATTATTTTTTCTACCATAAAACTATTACAAAATATGTAATACACATTTAGAAGTCAAAAGTAAATTTTTATTATAAATGTTCGTAAAATCCTCATCACTTCCTGGTCATCAGAACAAGTTTAAAATTACACACGAAATAAAATACGATACCAGCAATTTAATGTACTGATTATACATAATTCCGCATTAATAACCCATTTCCTTCAGCCCAGAATGCTAAGTAGCAAAACAAAAAAGACATCGCGCCTCATAAATATCAACGGATTACATCAAACGCGTTTACCGCGTATATTCCTGCGTTACATCACATCCGAGACAATTTCCTTCCTCCTGAAAAGTCGATTAAAAATTCGCACGATGACATTGTACGGCGTTACCGTAGCGAAATTTAAATGTCACCTATTATGCGATTTATACAGGAAAAGCTGTATATAGTGCACCGGGGACACTTAAGGATGCGCGCGTCGCGGTCCGAGAAAGCGCGCGCAACGCATGCCCGATAATCCAGCTGCGCGGTGAATAATTCATGGCCCGCGCGGACATTACAGCGGCACGAAAAGAGGTCCTCTTGTAAAATCGAAGCATTAACGAAACAAACAAGAAGCTTCGCTGCCGACGAAAATTAATGACGCGGCTTGCGATGTAGGCGCTTTGCGAGGTGCCCGCTTCTCTCCAAGTCCGGCTGCTGATGCTCAATGCCACGCTCATTTGAAGACATTGCTGTGGGAAGTGTTTTTATGTAACTAGAATCGGGGACCAGTGGATCGTAGAAAATAATAAAGAACAGCGGATGTTGGTGTCATTAGTAGAATGACTGATGTGTGGAAATTTGTTAAGTTCAGACACTCAACTTTAATAACAGAAAATTTTGTTCAAAGTAGAATTTACGTAGGTACAGTTAACGAATTGAAATCTATAGATGAATTTTTCAGATTCAAAATTGGCCACTACGAAAATGAAGAAGAACCAACGGTTATCATTAAAATCACTTCCGTTAAACCAAATGTTTTTATATGAAGTTCGAAAGTCTTGACCAAACAGTTTTGAAATGCGTGTCTTTTTATTAATACTAAACAATATTTTCAGCCTCACTAATATATCCATCAGCTTCTCCAAAAAAATTATCATAATTCTTCTTTATACCACCACATCTCTTCTTCAGCATACCAAACAGAAGAAAAAAAACAAGCCGCAAAGTTTTTTTCGAGTCAATAACCGAGGCAATCAAGATTTCACACTTCACATCGCCGCGATTAAACGCATCTGCCGGGGCGTCAATTGGGGCCCACAGTTTTCCTCCGAAACTCACCCAAGCCCACCAAAAGCCAACAATAGAACCCGCGCTCCCTTCCCCCTCGGCATCCGACTACATCTCAATTACTTCAATTTCAACCGGATGCTGGGATCCCCCCGAAAAGTATAGGCAACACAACAACAGTCGGAGCTGCTGGAGGTGCTCGCTAAGTGCACATCCTCGTTGTCAGCGCGCGGATTTACGAGCGCGAGGTTCGCCCGACGGCCGGCGGAGGTCGCGATAAGTCCGCCCCGGGTAGATCGTCGCGCGGGATAAATAAACGCGGCCGCGCGGGAGACGAGCGCCGGCCGCGGCAGATAAGACGCCGAGTGCATGAATCAAGCGAACGTCACGCCGACGGTATATGGGACCCGGGAGTGCGGACTTCGCGAGGAACGAAGATCGATGGCGCACACGTTTTTTTTTATCCTCGTCCACGGTGAAGCGAAATTTATGTTTTGTTTGGGATGTTTTAATCAAAACGTCACTCTCGGGGCGTCCACTTGTTTTCGGTGGATCTGCTTCAATTTGGAGCGTCCGAAGACTCAAGGCTGGGCTACTTTAGGTCGACGCGGGGATTTGATTGCTTTGACTGTAATAAACTGGTATTAACGTTAATTCCTTCATTGATCTCGGTAAATTGTTATTAGTTTCTTTTCATCCTAGACCGTGGAGTCAATCAGCTCTTGTCATTATTAATATCAATCTCTTGACAACCTTAACTGTGCCGTTTCTATCTTACTTATAAGTAGACTAGATCCGATTATTACTTTTATTTTCTAAGCATTAAATAGACTTGGTAGACCTTTTTGGTTCAAAGTTGATCTTCAATCTTTTATCTTCTTTTATCATTAACATTCGAATTGTTTTATATTCCATTCCATTTTTAAAATGCACCCTTCAAATTCTGATCGTTTAATTCTTTTCTTAAACTTGCTATAATTATAATTGAATTCCTAAAATTGAACATTTTGAATCCTAAACATTGAACACCTGCACTTGAAGACAGCGCAAACATGCCGCGCGAGCTTTCCATTTGTTCAGAGCGTCGTACGAAGGATTTTGTCCACCTTTGGATTTCAAAGTACATATTTGTTCTGCCGCGCCGGTCTCTCGACTCGACGGCGGAGGGAAAGGCGAGCGCTGAAGTTGAAAAACGAGCCGGAGGCATCCGCGGACGCTTCCGCGTTCGCCGCGCTCCCCCCGGCGGGTGAACCTCCCGGGGGCACCGCCCGCGTCTGTTCATTGACGCTAACTGGCGCTCATTGAGGAGACCTCGCGTCTTTTTTTCGCCTCGCCGCATGACACATCGCGCGAGTCCGCCTTCGCGGAATCGCTCCAAGTGGAGGCTCGTTTTTCGCGCTGCGCCGCTGAAACGATGCTGAAATTGATATCTCGGCGACGCAGCTGCCAAGTGACTAATCGAGGACTTTCCGCGACCGCGGGGATGTTTGTTATTTTGGACAAATTTTTAGAGGGTTACCGCGGATGTTGTTTCATTAGTATCTTGTTTGGATTTGTAGTTGCGTAGTATTTTTCCACGTTGAAATTGATATTTTGGATGGGATATTCGAGATGTGAATAATATGTTGGGATTCCCTAACCAAGATCTCAATTCCACGAAAAGTAAACCCATGTTTATCATAATTATAATCTTTTTTATTTCATTCTTCTGATTAAATTTAAAAAATGGTACTGCTTACAAATTTTAATCAAATTTCTTTATTTTGACAGCGTATGAAACAATTATTACTATCAATAAAAGATTCTGAAGATCCTAAATTCAAAGTTTCAAAAACTATTGATTAGGTACACTTATTCTAATATCTAAACATGATATATAATACTTACCTAATCAACAAACCACTTGTATCCTTATCACAGTCGATTCCCTAACTCGTTACCCAATCTCGGTCAAAAATCCCCACCGGCCAATAAAACAAAGCTCGGGGCAACGATTGACTTCTGGGACCTCGGAGATGCTGCGCAAGTAAGGGGGACGCGATCGTCCGCGTCGATCTTTCGTAATTCACAGCCGCGGTGCGCATAGGGTCAATTGACGGCGGGCGCGCGAGTCTTTTCATTGGCGCGACGCGGCGTTCCGCCGACTCACCGATTCCGACTCGCGCCACCCGCATCCGCAATTGGCCCCGATGACGCCCCTTCGCGGCCGCTTTAAAAGTCGATGGGGGTTCCGTGAAATGCCGGTCATAGGAGAGACGAAATGGGCCGATGAGACGGCGATCTTCGAGGCGGGCGTGTGGGTGTTCAATCGGTTATTGTTTATCACTCGAGTGTGCTTCTCCTTTTGGTACGGCGCAAATGGAGCGTGCATGATTTAGTGTTTGGAAATAGTTCATCAAATGAGTTTCTGAATTGATGTGGACGAGTGTTGATTCAAGATGGGTTATGATGGATGGGATTCGAAGCTACGATTACATTCTGTTCGCGTTAAGTTAATGGTGTTACGGCATTTTACTACTTCAAAATGAATAAAATCTTAATAAGGCACTTATTTAACGTCATAAGTCGTTCAGTTATTCCATAAGTGCACGAATTTTACATAAAATAAGTGAACGTTGAGAAATTTCACTTATTCATACTTACAGAGAAAATTTGAAGAAATATAACGAAATCAAAAATGTACTTATCTTATTCAGTAAATTAAGGATTTCATCGCAAAATCTATATAATTACCTCCTCCTTCACTGCGGAATATCAACACATAAAATATTTACTTATGCAAACTAGTATAGAGACAATTTCAACGAACTTCAATTGCAGAGCTTAACTTCAACATTCAACTCTTCGCCGGCGGTATTAAACTTCAGCGATCCCTCACACACTTCGAAATTCGCATAATTTGCATATAACCCGTCCCCGGCGGCCCGTCAAACTTCAATCTACGCGAGTGTCTCGGGGGCGAATTTCAATTTTCCGAATCAGTTTGTCCACAAGGCGCGCGGCTGGCCGTTGCGGGTCGACGTACCCCGCGCGACGCGCTCTTTTTTTTTTGCGCGCCGGCTGCACCGGCCTGGCCGCCTGCCTGCCCGCAGCGTTTCGCACGCGACTTTTTCTCGCGAGATTTGCCGCGTTACGCTGGAAGCGTGCCTGGGCCGAGCGGCCGGTTTTTTTTTTAAGCGCTCGGTAAACCCATTTTTATAGCTGTCGCGATCTGACAACTTCCAAAGCTGAATTTATTTCTACTTTTTCTAGCGTAATAATTGATTCTGCTTTTTAGATGGATTTTTTTATTCTAGGTGGAATTGCTCCATAAGAAATAATATTAATTGCGGTGATGCGTTGTACAAACTAATCTGCGCTGAAATAAAATGTTTAGTTTTTTAGTAAAAGTAATGATATAATATTATTTTTAATAGTTAATCACGAAGATTCAATTCTTACGTATGCGAGATCAAATTAAAAATTAAAAAAAGTAGTTATACAACAGGTACGTGAATGCGCACAAAGTAGATCACCTTAATTCAACATTTACGGAGATAACTTAATCTCCGCGATAAGCATACGACTACAGGCCGATTCACCCAAGGAACAATCGCGCGATTTTAAGGCCACGCAGATAAAAGAACAAGTGTTACATTGCACGAGAAAAAAAAAGAATATCCGTGGAAAAATACGCAATTTTCGTATAATTTATTCCACTAGCCAAACGAGGTACAATTTAACCATGATTTCATAAGCAATCCGCGTTTGTTCGCAAAATCGCTCCACGTGTCCCCGGCAATTTGTCACATCCCGTCAGTGTCCTTACGCTTCTCCGCGCGTAATGCAAAGCGAGCGATAAGCATCCCTATATACGGCGCATCGTATTTCTTTATTCACGGGGTCCCCGACAGACGTCGCCGACGATAAAATCGCGAGTCTCGCAGGTATACCCGCGTATAGACTCGATTTTCGCCCGGGCGGAGTCATTAGCGGCTTATCGCGCGCGGGATCTCCGCGTCGTATATCATCGCCCCGTGGTTTTTATTGTCTTTCGGGGTGTACATCGGGAGCGCGAGCTGAGAGGCAATTCCACCTTTGTCAGGGCCGCTGTTGACTATCTGTTTCGGTTATATCCTTCGCGTTTCGGCTTTTATCCGATCGCCGGCAAATATTCGATTTTTATTTATGACGACTTCTTGCCGCGAGTATAGATGGCAGATAATTAATTTTTTTTGTATACCGATCGCTTTTCGATGACACGCACCGGCGAGTCAAGGTCGCGTGGTGGTGTACAAAAAGTGCGGGAAAAAACTTAAAATCGATCGCGTGGAAACATTTATTTTCTAGTGGGCGGAACCGGCGTGAAAAAGTTTTTAGTGAATTACTCGTGGATGGAGAAGCATTAGATCTGATAAAAATCACGAATCGAATACCATAAAAGTAGTTATAAATTAAACAGATAAAAGTCTTTTAATTACTTAACGTTGACTTACTTCACCGTGAAAAGGTATTAACCAACTCTCTAACGTTGAATTACCACAAAAAATCATTAATAATTAGCGAAATATTTTCTTCTAATCCTCAATTAGTAGAGCACATCACATTAATTTTTAGCGCATCGAACTAATTAAACTTCAGAGAGAAATCCTTGATGCTTTCGGTAAATATTTCCAATCACTTTTATTCTGAAAAAAGATAAGAAAAGAATAAAGTACAGCAGTGTTCTTAGGTGACCTTCTGGCACTTGACGATCAGACGCCGGCGTCGATAAATCGGGAAAACTGGCGCTGACCGACGTGTTTTATCGGGCAACGATCGGCGCGCCGCCCGCACCCATAGACGCACAGACACACACACAGGCCTCACCGATTGCCATCGCTTTTCGCCGCTGCACTGCCCTCGAAACTCCGGAGATAACAGAGGCCCATTGTTTCCCCGCGGCGCGACGGTTAATGGCCGATACGGGTATCCATGGAACGCAGAAAAATTGTCGGCTTCACGCGGACGCAGTGTGCGCTTTCACCAGAATTTTCGTGCTTTGCGTTGATTAAATATGAACGATTTTACATTTATTTCTTTTTTTGGATGATGTGCTTTTAGTAAAAATGGTCAAAAGCGCGGGGATAATAATAATTTATCATTGAAATGCTTAAAATTTTATGTTTTGCTTTATAGCATTTTACGTACTGTAATTTTTGTTTAATAAATGCAAAGTCTTTTTTACTGTCAAAGAATATCAAAATTTATAAAATTCTTCGCTTTGTTCAGATATGTCAGATATGGATTACAAATTATGAAATACGCTAACATTATATTTTACGTGTAATATTTCTTTTTAAAATATGTGTAAAGGAAATTAATACAAAATATATAATTATAACAAATAAATATGCAAAAGAAATAAATTTTTTGCTCAATTGTATTAAAAAAAAATTAATTTTTTATACCTTGCTAATGTATATTATGCTCTAATCAAACAATAGAAACAAATTCGTAAGTCATTTTTTATCTTTTAATATCTTTGATAGTTATCTTTTAAAAGCTCATATCATGACCCCCAAATAGTACTATACGAACTGCCTCACCGCATTAAAAACATCCGCATACGCCATACTCGATACTCCTTACTCCATACTTTCTCAATCATAGCTAATTCATCGCATAGGCTCCTCAAAGAAACAATTAAACAAAGGAATAATAGGAAACCGGTTGAACCGTTCCCGTCCAAAATTACACGATTAATCACCCCCGGAACGTCGATCGAGGTAAACATTCCCGACGGTCAGGTACCGCCGGTCATGCCGCGGTGATTTGCGCTTTCGCGCGTGAAAGCGAGCGCTGAAAATAAAAACGAGAGCCCCGCGGGAGGCTCGCGGAAAAAATGAAGCGCGCGCGCGGAGATTCCGGGCGCGCGGGGAACTACTATACGGCACGTCGCGATTAGATCGTCGCGTCTAACGAGGGCTAAGCGGCGCGGCCCGTCGGGCGCTTCCTACTTCTTTGTTCCTCGCCGCCGCCGTGGGATCCCCCCTCTCGTTATCGCCGGTTTACGTGCGCCTGCGACATCTCGTCCCGCGGGGCGTCGAGAAAGTCACGCGGCTTTGACGGAAAAAAAAAACGGGTTTAAAACGGCCACTCGACGGCAGCACCCCTTTTCTCACTATAATTTCATAATTTTAACGGCGACGATCGTGCAAGGTTGCGAGGCTAATTTCTTTCTTTTGCTTTTTTTGTTTCAGGTACGTATCCGAGCGACTCTTCCATTAAGGAATCGCGTCATCCTCGTTGGGTAACGTTGTGTAAGAAAATAATAAGTCGCGCGAGTGAGGATGACCGGTCGGTTTTTTTTTTCTCTAGACTCATTGAAGAAACGTCATTATCGCTATTTATCATTTACATACTACAAGAGCCGCGATGATTTGTACGAGATGATTTAAAAACATTCCATTGTTTTCTAATGTAACATTGAAATTTTAATAGCTGTTGTTTTTAATAGCATGCATAATAATTACACCTTGCACAGGTGTGCGTCGTAAATTAAAAAAAACATAACGAACGTCAGTTTATTAAATGAAGTACACACTTGCAGTTTTCTACTACATAAGTAGTTTTACATCTACAAATTTAGTTTTTTAGTAGAAAATTAGTCTTACAACAGTTTAAAAAAAGGCTCTTGTAGTCTTTTATATTACGGTATTTTTGATGAAAACAAAAAATCTCTTCTACAGTAGAAATTAACTTTAAACTAGATACACGATCATTTATATAAAAAAAATGTTTCGCAAAAACATTAGCACATTCTATCAAGGCATTACTACTAATTAATATGCCATGAAATAAATGCGAAACATACTTAAAAGGGTGTTTTTCTTTTATGCATCTGAAAGTACCAGCTTCACTGAGTGTTAATTGAAGAATAAAAAGGAATAAAAGAAGAAATAAGACTTTCATTCCTTTCGCGTTCAAAGACTGTAATAATCTTTTACGGCATGCCAAATGAACTTGAAGTTTACGGCGTCAAAAGCAAAAATAACTTAATGAAACTTTTAACTTAATGAAGCTCTTAGGAAGGCGCAAAACGAACCCCGCGCACTTCTCTACCGAAAGAAAAGAAAAGAAAAAAACGATGAAGCCGAAGAAACATTCCAAGCGTACCAACGGAAATACAGACTCCGATTAAACATTTCATTCCGAGCGACGTAACAATTTGATCCTCCAGCGCGCAATCTCGATTGGCAAAGGCGATTGCGCGCAATTAAGCGAGAACCGGCGCGATTCGGTCGCGCGGCATCAAACCGCGAGCCCAAGGAAAAAGGCAATTAGCCGGAAGATAGCGGGCGGTACCACCCGCGGACGCGCGTCGCCGGTTAATGGGATCCGATAGCCCGCGCGACCGTTAGAAAGAGGAAGCCGCGCTAATCAGATAACCGGCGGCGCGCGGGCCCCGCGCGGCCGTGATGCGCTCGCGCGGAGCCCGCGGGGGTAGGTGCGAAACCGTTCGCGGCCCCGCCGCTCGCTTTGTCATTAAACCCGCGGAGTAATAACCGGCCGGCTGGCACGCGCGCGAAATTGCCGGGCTCGCTCTCTGTTGTTTTCCGTCGCGCGAGGATTGATGGCCGAGGCGGCGCTCTTTGTCTCCGGCGAGCGAGCGCCTTGCCTCGGACGATCTTTAGATTTTTCTTTTGCGGGATGAAAGTGAAATTGAGGCTCTTGGGCGAGTGACTCTCTTCCGTTGAGGTTGAATTTCTTTAGAAAATGATTTAATTTTTGGTAGAAACAAGATAGTCTTTGTTTTTAGTGAATTGAACAGTAATTTTCGTACTACGCGCACTTGTTAATAAGTGAACGACTTATCCCTCTCTTTAAAAAAATGTAATTTTATTGATTCATGAGTAAATCCGGTTGAATGGCGCCAAAATTTAAAAACCGCGAAATTTGAACGCGTGAAGCCCGTTTTATTTAGCTAGTGGCTAAGTGCATATTCAATTATTTGTTTTCAAGAATAAATTAGGAAATAACTACATTGTTTCGGTGATTGTGCATATTGTGTTTACCCAAACACTATCATTATCATTTGTATAAATACAAAAAGTAGTTTTCTGTAGTGTAACTAAAATGATAAAAAAACAAGTCAGTTACTGTTCAACCAGTTGTAATCCGAAATGTTTCTACAACAATGAAAAGATCATACATTTTATATAAAAGGCCTTTCTCTGTGTGTCGTCAACATCTTCTATAACCGCTGAAATGAACATTTTCTTTTTAAACAAACCTCGTACTATTTCAAATCATGCCATTTACCACGAGAAGTTCCTCTCACTAAAATATAACACAATGTCTCTCTGCCTACTCTACTCTATATACCAAAACTGCAGAATCGTATCTCCAACAACTGGCCAAAAAGCATCGCGTCTACTCTAGAACAGTAAGACCGGCGGCAACTCCGTTCTCCCGCGCCATTCAGTTGAGTTTCCCACATGGAAACTGACGACAAGGAGATGCCGGTTTCCGTGGGTCGTCCGAGCTTTTCCGCTTTTCCGGCCTTGCGTCGCCTTTGTCGATCAGATAGGGGCGCGCGCGCGATCCTCGCGACGAGGTCGCAGTCATTGTCTCGGGTTTTGCGCGCATGACGGCGACGAGCGTCTAGGATCATAAAGAGAAAGACACAATCGGAGGTCAATGTACAGGCCGAGCCGCGGAGACACGCGGCATCGCGCGCAAGCAGGGAGTCCCGCGCGTGTGCGCTCTTTGTTGCACGAGAGAAAACGGATGCATAAATTCACGCCACCGGAGCCGCGAGTCCCATACTGGACGGTAGCTTGACCGACACCTTTTCTTGTATCTTCTTATCGGCGAAATGACTTTGGGAATATGTTACGATAATTGCTTATTATAAAATTGTGATTTAAATTGTGGATTTAAAATTGTGACTGAAGCGGCTGATTTCAATTTTGCGAGAACATAGTCAGTACTTATGAAGATATTCGCAGAAGGTACTGATAGTCAAAACGATCAGCGGAACGGCAAAGTTTATAGGGAAAAATTATATTTTATAATATTTCACCCTTTTACATTATAAGATTAATTTCAAGGTCTCAGCACGTGGCATTGAAATATCACTAAAAATAGACCATTCGTCATTCATCAAATGATGAATAAATTTTTTTACCTATAAAAAACTTTAGTTCTTCTATAAGCACACTTTACATATAGCACACGTTTATGGAGGTTTCTTCGAATATAAACGATCTTTTATGGTTCTACAAAGAGGAAAAAAATTCCGAAATTAAACACCACTCATCACGTCTCCCATCGGATATATATTTCATAAGAGCAGCTATTAATACGACGTTGCATTACGCATTACGCGCGTAACGTCAGCGTTGAAAGCGTCACTTTCATAAATTCCAGCGTCGAGAAAGCACATCCGCGAGGCGAGCCACCCGCGCGCGCACCGCGCGTCTCTCAACCCGCAGGCTATTAAAAGCCCGTACCCTCCGTCCCGCGGCGATTTCGGTCCGCCGCGCGGCGGGAAGTAAAAAATAAAATAAAAAAAAAAAATTACGCGCGCGATAAAGCGAGCCGCGCCTACGGCCGTCGTAAAAGTCGCCGAGTCGCGCGGTGTATCGAATTTCTTTTGCCGATCGCGATCGACCTTGTCCCGCAACGACGGGCGAACTTTTACGATTTCGCCGGACCGTTGGATTTTTCGGTGCTCCCCGCGGCTCGCTTTGACCATCACAATGAGCGAACCCGGCCTCGCCTCTCTCCCCTCGTTTTCTCGTGAATCGACGCGCGCGCAGAGCGAAATTAAAGGCTTTTCTGGAAAGCGCAAGGCCAGATGGCGCGGAATCGGCTTTTGTGGACAGCGGCACAATGGACGGTGGTGACGACGCGATCGCACGGCGTCGAGGTGATGATCGATGCGGTGCGCGAGAGACGATGGGACGAGCGGATAATGATGTGCCGGGGCATCGAGAGATTGTGGGTAAATTTTCCGTGGCGATGGTATCGGGCTAATGGGAAAAATATCGCTTTCAAGTGAGGGTGGGATATAGAAGGTTTTTCAAAATTGGTAATCTCAATAATAAGTAATGTATGGCCCTTTGCTTCAATTGAGTAATTTAAATCGAATTTTGAGCTTTCCTTGCAACGTCAATCTTGAAATTTTTGTAATTTGAAATAAATATTACTTTTTGTAACGGTATATATTTTTTCTTTTTGTAGTAATAACTGATAGGTATAAAATGTGTTAATTATCGAGTTTCTAAACAAAATATAGAAATTTTTTAAATTATTTAAAAAAAATTGAATCAATTAAAAATGCTTGCAAAAAATACATTCCTTTAACTAAAAATAAAACTGTTACCCGACGACTAACCAAAGCAAACTTCATTATTGGAGCAACTCGTCGTCCCACTTCTCTCAAAAGTCGTTTTCCCGCCCTTCCCTTTCTGAATACCAACGAACGAAAGAAGCAATGCCAATGCAGACTCGACGGAACGGACGGTAAAAAAATCGATATTATACCGATAAACAAGCATAAGCAGAAAGAAAAGACATGCGGAATATCCATTTAAACGTCGATACACAAATACCGACACCAATTAAGAGCGCAAAAAGGTAAAACTAATCCGCGCGTATGCGAGGCTGGTACGTACACGTGTCCGAGAGCGCGGAACCTGAATAACTGGAAGGGCTTCTCGTCCGCGGCCGGGGCGCGCGCCCGATAGAATCTGCGGCTGCCTCGCGAGCGCAAGAGAAAAAAAAAGGGGGCCACTCGATCGGCGCACAATAAACAAAGGACCGCGCCGAAAGAACCGAGGAAAAGGTGAAAAAGAACGAGAAAAAAGTGAGCTAATGGCGCGTGCGTATCGCGAATTACTCGGTTAGCCACCTACGACGCGCGCACTCGGCCCCGTATAGATCGCGATAAGTCGGCGCTGCGCTCGTGCGAGCCGGGTGAGCTTCTTCAGGGGGACCGCGCGGTGCCCGAGGGGAATATCGCATTGTGAGGGACGGCCTTGCGAGGAATCCGCCTGCCAGATCCGATAATTCGCAACGCACGCGGATGAGCGCAAGCAATACCCTCGGTTTGTTTTCATATCGTATTATTTCAGCGTTTTTCGCGCAACCTTTTTTTCTGGATCCCTGCCTTCCGTATTTTGGAGCAGAAAATTGCTAACATTTTTTATCCACTTCATCCGGGTTGATTTAGGAAGTTTCCTTTTAATTCCCACTATTTAATTATTGTAGATTTGATACTACTACTCCGGTAAAAAAAGTTACCAACCGTTCGCCATTCGTTCACCAAACCGCAAAAGTTTGAATAATTACTACAATGTATACTGGTAGAAAATTAGCTATAAATTGGCCAATTATAGTTAATTTTTGTTATTCAATGGTCCAACAAATTGACCATAAGTTAGCAGACTTTGATTAAATTATTTTCTACCATAAATTCAATTTTTAGCGTAGAAATAAGATTTTAAATAACAAGAAATAAGGAGGCACCCTGATGCCTATAAATCTTTAGCTTTAAAATGGCGTTAAAAAACTGTGAAAAACCGCTTCTGAATAAGCTGCGTAAGTAATTACTCATGCAATATCTTTCGTGAAACGTTAGCCTTCTAGACACATCGTTTTTCACGCCCAGCGCACGAAGCATGAGATAAAAAAAGGATCACGAGACTCGCGGTCGTCTCGTCTAACCTCAAAAACCGCAGGGCATTCCTCTCTTTCTTCTCGTAATTAACAGTAAAACTCAGTAGAGGTGATAAAACTGAGTGCAAAAAGTTGAAGGACTCAGGTTCCACAAAGTTTTAATTCTCAGTTCATTAACTGAGACCTGCAACCAAATTTTGATCCGACTAACGTAGTACAACTGAGGAAGAACTTAAAATATGCCTGTATTTTAATTATTCATTTAATTAATGCCTATTCGCTCCATTCATTGCAGTGGAGGGAAGGCTGACACACACTGAGTGTCATTTTAACACGTAATCTTATGGAAAAGCCGCTTCAACTAATTTTACTCCATAAAATTTAACATGGAAAGTCTTACAAAATGAGGGCAGCACGGAGCGAATATCAACTAAATTTATTTTGTAACCAATTAATATTTCCTTTTTCTTCCAATTTTCGACAATACACCCACGAGTTTAGTTAAAAATAACCATGTATATTCTTAGCTACAACGTAAAACTTTAAGTGCACCTCTCTGCTCCTTACTTCCTTCAACTTGCCACAAACGCTTCGTGCGCTAACGCCGCGAAGTTCGCGGAAAGGTTGAGGTTAGGAATGCAGTTACGACAGAGGGAAAAAAGGAACCTAAACCTAAAAGGTGCGCGGACGTGACTGCGGACACGGAGAAACGAGAGACCGTAGACGCTATAAACCTCCGGTTTATCTGAAAGTCCGAAAGGGGAGAGACCGGGCGCACTGTTTGTATAGTTTTCATTGTTTCTCGGGGGGCCCCGCGAGAATGCAAAGAGCGGGGAGAGTGACTCGCCGCGAGGAACGGCGTACCGGATCGTAAGTCATTGGACGGCTCGTGGAAGACCTCCCGCGGTTACCCCATCGACTCGCCTTCGATTTTCCCCTCTCTGGTACTCGGCGTACTGCACCTCGAAGAGGCTCATGCATTGACTAAGATGTTGAGGTAATATTCGGTATTGTTTTAATGTAGGGATATGGTGTTCAGGAAAATTTTTTCAATCTTTCGGCCAACATTTGGCCAAACTTTTTTTCATGATTAAAAGTTATATGCGCATACCAAGTTGTCGATGGAAGTTCTCCTTGAAAAGAAATGTTTTTCTAACAAGAAAGAGTAAAACTTATCAATTTGTTTCACTTAATTGTACAAAATAAAGTTTTATTTCACATATTACCAATTTTATCATTAAAAAGGTAAAAAAAAAAACACCATAGTCGTATCTTAAAGTTAATCGGAGCATTAATATCTACTAGACAAAAATGGCTTATTTAGTTTACAATTTCGAGTTATTGGGGGACTTTTAGGGTTAAAATAATGATGTAATTTTACAGACGATTACGTAGAGACCTTTTTTTTATGAGGCCTTTATCAAAACAGACATTTCAGTATTGCGAAACTGCCAAGAAACGATGATTGGTAGTAAGAGATTAGTAAAAGTTAAAATAGACTATAATATCATAGTTAATTATTGTTAATTAGAACCGTTTAATCGGTTTCAAATTAAATGAATTGCTTTTTATCTATAATTTTAATTTAACCTCGTTAAACTCAAACTTATAGCGTAATATGATTTGTTTTTTTTTTAATTATTAAGGCGATAAATTAATTTTAATCTTCCGAAGCACCATGATAAAAGAAAGTTTAACATTAATCTTAATATTACGTAATCTAAAGTACGAATTGCATAAGACAAATAAAAGACATTAAAATTAATAATGCTCCGATATTCGATCTCATCCAAGGAATATCGGAATATTTTGCAAAAACAATAATATTGACTCATCGACAGCAAAACATCTCAAAAACTCTTCGATCACTTATTTATGTTTGATTCCGCATTTATTTGTATTCAAGAAGACAGATAAGTCCGACCGAGTTGTCGCAAACTCCGTACATACGCACTTTCTCTCCGTTTTTTTTTTTAAACAAAAAAGCGGAGTTGACGAACCGATCGGTGATCGACGATTATCGCGCCTCGCGGGGGGAGCGTGACGTACGCGCGTCGATCGGCGAACGCTCTGGTGTCGCTGAATTTACAAGCAGCCTCCGAATCTCCTCTCCGGTGTGCAAGGGTGGCAATGAATTACGAGGATGGAGTGCCGCGGCGGCGGAGTAGGGAAAAAAGGTAAAGGACGAAGGCTAGGCGCGCCTGCGCCTTGTCCTTGGGGCCGAGGGGGCTGGCCTTGACTCCCGGAGAGGCGCGCTGCGGCGGCGGCGTCTGCAAAAAATCGAGCGCGCCGAGCCACTCGAGGGCACGCGGATTTTCGCGGACGTGAGCGCCGTCGCTGCTAACCCATTAACCTCGTAATTTCTGCGCTATTTCGTGCGCTGCGTACAATTCCTTTTAAAAATAAAAAAAAATCGCGAAGAATTCTAGTTGATTTTCAACACATTTGCGTGTGTTCGTGTAATAAAGACATATATAACGAGCGCGAAAATGTTTGTTCTATTCTTTGCTCAAGTGTAAAGAGTAGTACTTCTTCGAATTTATTATCAGTCGCTATTTTACGACTACCGGTCATTTTGAGAAGTAATGTAGTTCTGTACTCTTAAGATATGTTTTAGAGCAATTTAAAAAATTGGCCCGTTGAAAATTGCTGAAGTACGAACTTATTCTCAAGAGAATAAGAAAATTTTTACTCTTGTTATCACGGAACAAAGAAAATTGAATTTCTTTTAAATTGATTTTCTCTTGAACTATAATCATCGAAATAAATTAGGAAAATAGCATTATACAGTTCCTATATTACATATATTTCTGAGGATATTTCTTTAAAAATTACCATTATCAAAATGACAATTTATTTTTAAATTTTAGAGATTTCCCAATTTTTAAATATTTTTCACAATCTGCATTCAACAACTGTTTTTAGCTAGAAGAATTTAATATCCTCCGCGGAATGTTCGCACTTGCTCATTACTCGGTTACGCAACCAGCTTCAATTCAAAAGCTCGCGTGGATATGCCGGCAGCTAAAATAGACTTCGGGAAATCCAGACGTCTTTTCATCCCCGAAACGCCAGAACCATTCGGCGCGGCTGGCGCGAGCTTGCAATTAGTCGAAGTATGCGGAGAATCCCCGTCAAAGCCGGGGTCTCCAGGAATCCCGGTGTCGACCCCCGCCGACTCTCCGCCTCAACTTGTTACGGAACAGCCGCTGAAAAAAATGCAATTCCAGCGAGCGGCGCTCTCCCCTGCGAATTTCGCATTAACGCCCCTCCGCGTCGACGGCGACATCGGCCGTTCGAAATAACGACGATTTACGCGATCCTCCCTCGTCGCCTGTTTAAGAGGTCGCGTCGACGTAACAGCGGTGTGGTCGAACGCGAAAAAAAAGCTCGGCGAACAATGGGGAAGAGGGGAGGGTCTGAAATGGAGACATAATGCGAGAGGGGCGAGTTTTGCGGACGTGCAAACAGCCGGGAGTTGCGTAAACACGCACGCGCGGGGATGCCTGCTGATGAAGGGTTAGGGCGAATTTGAATATTCGAGGTTGCGCTAACGGTCCTTTTTCTCGGCTCGGCGAATAAACGTTCTCAATCATCTTTTGTCTCATTGAATTAGCATACGTAATTTCTTATTTTAATCCGTAAAATTAATAGTGAAGGGAAAAATATCGCAAATATAATTTTATTATTGCACCGTCCGAGTTGTTCCGAAGCTTTGTGCTTTTGCACCGCTTTTTTCTCCAGAGTCGTTGACACAGAAACTGTTTTGTTTTGATCGCTCTGATTCGAACGTTATTTTCCACAATTTCAAAACATATATGTTTGTCATAATTTTGTATGGAAATTTCTGCTGGCGCATTTTTTTTTAACACGCGGACGAATTGGTCAATTTAATTATGTTGTAACGTAGCGAACTAAACGGTCTGCTTGAAACTCTCGCAAATAAGATTTACGGCGTTTAAATAATAAAAAGTTCGATGTTTGAACAAAACTTAATGACCCCTTTTACGAGTGCCAAGATAATGCGATGACCCAAACGTAATCCTGATAAAGCTCTGACGTGTTTGCAAAAGCGGCGCAAAGCCGGCGAGCAAATACACGTGAGATACGGAGCAATAAAAACGCCGAAGAGACGAAATAAAGGTGCGAGCGATAAGCCGCCGGGGGTGCGCGCAAAATAGTGCACAGGTATACGCACCGAAAAGGTACGGAGCGGAGAAAGCGCGCGAGTCGTCGTAAAAGGGAGTCGAGGCGAGGATGAAGACGATATGACCTCAATGAGCCGGGACAAAGGCGCGGGTACAACCGAAAAAGAAACGGAGAAACCGAGAAGGACTGTAGGCTCGGCAAAAACGAGAGGCGAGCGCGCGCAAAAAAAAAGGGAGCCATTGTGCCGCAGTCTCGCGAGCCGCTGACCCGCCGGATGCGATAATGGACGGGCCCGCGCGGCAATTAAATCGCGGAGGCGCTTTTTTCAAATTGATGTAAACAACGAGCGAGCCCCGCGACGACAAAAAAAAAAAATAGTCCAATCGTTTTGTGCGGAATTTCGCGCGCGGAAACTCGTTACCGGTGGAATCGCCCCGGTGTGATTTGTAAGCGTGTCGCGGAAGCTTTTGATGGAATCGGTTTTCGGGAGGGTGAGAGGGAATTTAATTTGTTTCACTATCGAGTCGCCGGGAAAATCGTTTGTTTATTACGCCGGCTAAATGCACTTGTAATTATTTAAATGCAGTGCAAGTGCTTTCCATTGTGCATGCGGTCTCATCGAATTCAGCGTTGAATTTATGAGCGCCGTTTTAGGCTTGCGCTATTAATGCGGAAACAAAAATTTAATCAAACATTTTGATTGAACGTTGCATTATTTTATCTAGTTCACTTATTCTAGGGATCTGGAGGAAAATTATTCTATCTCTTATTTTAATCAGTTCTACCCCTGTATATAAAAAATTAACCATAAATTGGCCAGAATATATATGCATATTCTGGCTGATTTATGGTTAATTTATTTACAGAGACTACAAACTTTTCAACCTATTCTTATTAACAGCGTACATATTCAACATTTTTTCATAACGGTCTGTTTAGAAAATGACTATACTTTACAATCGACCGTATTTGTGAATTTAATTTAAATTTTTGACATTTTCGATAATAACATTAGTACAATGAAACATCAAACACAAAGATCGAATGAAAAAATGATACATTTGCTATTGCAGCGGAGTCGGACATCTGTACGTTCGCGCTAAGGACTGAGCACTTCAAGCTGAAGCAGGAGCCGCAGAGATGCCTCTTTACTCTGGACACGCGGCCGAAGGCCCTGAGCCAGCTGTACGAGGCGGCTGCTGCCGTGGCGGTGCGTAGCCTCGACTCGTTGCGCAGGGATCGCGACGCCACCAGCTCCATCGACATGTTCATGTGCACTCCCGTACTCAGCAAGCGCCGCCGCGACCAGAGTCTGGACATCGAATCTCGCATGGTAAGCACGTTGTTTATTTTTTTATTCTTTTTAAATCTATCGTTTGAAGTTGCATATAGTTTTATATATAAAAATAGCGTTAATTAAAATTGGTAAATAGCATAAAATCTAAAAATTGTTTATTATCATAATTGATCATTCCCATCGTACATCAATGGTAATCAAATTCTGAGTAAAATTGATCTAAGAATTTTAGTGGCAGTTTAAATTTGTAAACCATAGAAGAAATAATTAAGTTATTCAAAATTGCAATGCATAATTATGATTTAAATATTTAAATTCTTGTTCCGTGTGAATCCAACACCTGTTCAGTCAAGAAAAATTAATTCCGGACAATCATAGTATTCTGACTTGTTACTGAAACTTTGTTATTTAAATGTATTGAATAATTGATACAAAATGGCAATCATTTTTTGTTATATTATTACCATTCAATTATCAAACAATAATTTAGTGCTCATTCGAAAAAAAATAAGAATAGAAGCCATAAAACACCATCTACCAAAATCGACATTCTGATTTTCGCCTCCATCACCTCCCCCATTAACTGAGAAACTTTCTCACGAGTTGGATTGTCCCCCACACCATGCGTCTCCGAGTCATTAGGCTCTGCGGATCCGTCAACGCCGACTTGCAGTTCTCAAGCTCTTACACCCTTTGCATTCCCAATGACAAATGAAGTTAACCCTTATACGTGAATAGACCCGTACAGTAGAAAAAATCGAAACCCGGAAGTAAATTAACACGGGTTAATTACCCTTTTTTGTATACTTAAAGGCCTATACACGTTTGCTTTAAAAATGTACAAACATAATGTTTAAATATTTATATACAATAGAAACAGCCCTGAAGTAGTATAAAAAGTTTAAGTAACTTAGTTTCGATGATAAACAGAAAATCCGTACTGCCTTGATAAACGATCACTGATTAAACGATTAAACTGATGTTTTCTTCAAATAGATTTTAATTCATCATTGATGTAAATAAATAAATAAATAAATACAACCTCGGATTTATTTCGACTACTGCGGTACGGGATAACTTAAGTGACGTCGTTCCCACCGACTCCGCTGGGGTGCGCGCACTCTCGGGGTAACGAGCCCGGAGATAAAACACCTGTCGTTGTGCCGCGTGCCTGCGCAACCGCCGCGCCGGATTAGTTCTCCCCCGAGGCCGACTCCTTTACGACGAATCGAGCAGTGCGTCGACCCTGCTGTGCGAAAATTCGCGCTCCGGTGGACTTCCCCTTTTCAGATTGATGGCTTGCTCGCAGACAAAATATTTTCCTTTTCCTCTGGCTCGTTCAGCGAAACGTGACTTTACATTACTAGTAAACTAATAATTTGTCGGAGTTAAAGCTGCGGGTTTTTTAGGCTTTTGTTTACTCGTGGAAATGCTAAGTTAATTTTGTACAAAAGTCCGCGGAGAACAATGTAATTTGTCGGATTTAAAAGTTCTTTTGTTTACTTTTGTACTTAAACAAACTTCAAACACGCGCGGAGGGTAGTTTAATTTCGTTCATTGACGTAAAACATAAAAAAAAAGTCGCGTGATCGCTAAATACACACTGGCGGTGAACTCCGCGTTCGTTCGGGCAGCGCGGCAGAAAATTTTTCGTGATTCACTCGGGCACAATCGATACGCGCTTGCGAATAAAGCGGCCTGTTCATGTACGAAGGGCAAGGCGAGAGCTCGCGCGCGATGCTCGCCGATAATTCCGTGAGATATGCGCGCGCGGGCGCGTTTTAAAAGGCAATATCGCGAGCGCGTAACGCGCGCCACCGGCCCTAAAATATTCCCGCTTGTATATTTAAAGCTTTTGAAATTTAAAACCGCGCGTCGCGCGGATTACGCGCCCGGCCGATTCGTTAGAGCATTAGCGGATTTAAAAAGGCCCGTATTTTTTCACCGGGAGATAATCGGCTGCTGGCTAAACAGTAGTCGGGGGATCGATATTGAGCGAGAGTTCCTTTTTTCTCTTCGTTCCGTGGAGAGGGAGATTTCTTTTTTTTTTTTTCGTTTGGAACGTGGGGGATTATTCGAGGCGCGAGTCTTTGACGGGCGCCGAGTCTGCGGTGCAGTTTGGTAATTGAGCAAGGGTCTAATTTTTGCGAAGCCTGGAGGGTCCGACTAGTTTCAGACTTGCAAGATCTCTATAATAGTATACAATGATCTTTAAAAATGTATATGTAACTTTACTACAATACGATGTATATACAAAGTTTTTTTTACTAAAGGAAAAAATTTCTAAACTCAATGAAGTCGTCACTATAAGCAGGTTTATCCTTATAGATCCCCACAGGTCCTTCATAGAGTTCTTATAAAAATTCTTTTCAAGATCACTCGATACACCTAATCCGGATGAGCAGCGATTATCAATCCCTCCCCATGAACCAGGATTTAATCGAAAAATCATAATCATCGATACGATTAAGTCGACAATCTCGAAGTGACCCAAAAATCTTCAGGTGAAATGTTGACAAACAAACGTGAGTCACTGTGTGCGCGTTGCACGCGCGGCGCTCGAGAGCGAGAGTCGCGGGGCGATCGGGGCCTTCTCGGTGAGCTGCAGCATCCGCGCGCGCCGCCGCCGCCGCCGCGGGAGAGAAAAATCTGGCAACGCTGGAATTCCACCCACTCGGGCCCGCTCGCTGCGACGCGGTGGGCCCCTCCGGTGAGCGAGCGAGAGAGGCGGGGGGAAGGTCCCCACGGGCCCTCCGCTGTGTATAGGGTGACCTAAAAATTTCGAGGCGCGAGTAACAAGTGTTTATACGCTTCGGGTTGCTTAACACTTTAATAGAATTATTCATGCGAGCTTTTCACTGTCAAAGCTTATTTTTGTGGTTGCGGTGTTTCTGATGGAATTTAGGGTGTTGTGATGAGTTTATGGTGATTTAATCGTTTTTGAGAGACTAGAAACTTGTGTCGAGACTTGTGTAGTGGTAATGCGTCGATCATCTTTTTATCAACTCAAACAATACACTTTTTATGTAGCTGTAATGTCACTAGCTGACATAACAAAGAATCGGGATGTAACAAAGATATAAGTATGCACTTAATTTGAATTATGTGAAAGGATGGGGCGATTGTCTTTTTGATTGTCTCAATGAGTCAAAAAGACAATCGTCTTATCACTTTGAATACACTTTTTTAAAATATGTTCTCTATTCAAACTATCCAAATCTAATCAAAATGAACAATAACAAGTTTATTAACCAAATGATATTTTAATTTTGTTTAACTGAAGGATAAGATTAAATGACTGTCTGAATTTTTTTTAAAAAGTTGAAATTAGTTCTCCAAATACCTTACCTGAATAACAAACATCGATAAATGTTCCACGACACCGATGATAATCAGTTTCACGAGTTGTAATATTTTAAGTATTATACACTCCAAACTGTTTTAACGATCGTTACAAGGAACCCGCATAAGCAGTTTATCCCAAAAAATTCCCGAATCCTTGCATCGCAGTGCACCTGACAAACATTACCCCGAAGAAGTGCATGAAATATTAAACAAGCCGCGAATTTGCATGGGGATAATCACGATCGGCGCGTTCGTTTTTCGGTAGCTTATACACGCTTACGCAACCCCACGGCGGCGGCGCGTTACTCACGCGATCCCCGTCGAATTAATGCAAATACCCGGTTATATCATGCGCATCATCATCTTCGTCGTCGCCGGGCCCGGTTCCCAGGACTAATTTTCCACGCGGATTCCAGCGCCGCCACCGCCGGCGTCGGCAAACTGGTTCTCCCCCTCAACCCCCCCGGCCCGCTCTCCGCGTCTTCTTTTACGCTTTTTTTTTGGGCTTGGCGCGCGAAATTTTAAGGCTAAGCGCGCACGGCGAAGGGCGAAATCGCCCATTCAAGCTTCGCCTCGCTCGCAATTGCCCCGAGTGGAGAGCCTATAAAGCGAGTAATTATTGTTGCCGCTGCGCGGATGAAATGGAATTCGAATTCCATCGGAGCCGACCGCGAGGAGTAAGTGTTTCCAGCGAAATGATTTGCAGCGTGATGGATTGGATGCTTCGGCTCTCTCTCTTTCGCTCGTTTATTTTCATGGGCGGGGGTTACGTTAAACTGTATTTTCAAGCATTTTTGGGTTGTGCATAACTTCGGTCAGAGTTAAATGTAATTTACTGTATTTGGACATTATCATCCTGACGGATGAAACTGTGTGTTAAATCTTCAATTATTGGCTAAGGTATTCTTAATAATTATTTAATAAGGTACTGCAAAGTAATTTATTGCTGAATGTATACTTCTCTTTCTTCTAGGATAGAAGTGAACTCAGTGAACTCTAGTACAAAGTAATAATTTATGCATTTTTAAAAATCTTTTAATTTATTAAATAGTTGAAAAAGTAGTGGAAAAGAATTTTTTTTAAATGAACACTACTTTTTTATTAAGGGTTATAAAGATAAAATATAATTCTTCCTTGTTTTCGAACATTTGAGCAACACAATGTCAGCTCATAAGTGGATAATAATTTTTTATTAATTTATCACCTCTTATCTGAATCCTTTCTTAAAAAACTTTGTACAAGTACATCCGACTGGCGCCAGAATTCAAAAGTTTCTAAGATCAAAAATTATCATGCCATCATAGGTAAATAAATACGCACGAGAAATCTGAGAGCGCAAAGCGCATTGAATCTGTCTAGTTTTTAAAAAATTTCATCAAACTTTCGTTCCAACTTAAACCGACATTTATCGGGTCGTCACTGTCGGGCCGAATCAGCGCAACGGTGCACTGCGCCCGAAATCGAAATCGCGTATCGCGCGCCGACCTCGCGGTCCACGAGTCCCAGATCTCGCGCGCTGAGAATATACGGGTCGAGGCGAGCTGGCTTCTCACGGCTCCTCGGGCTCCATTAAACCGTCGGCGGCGGCGGCAGGTATACACGGCCCCAAAGGGGAAGGAAGGAACACGTCTTTCCTCCTCTTTCTCTCTCTTTCTCTCTCCTCTCTCTCTCTCCGCGCGGTGTCATTCCCCGTCGCCTCTCTTCTCGGAAGATAACCTGCGCGCAACCTGCCGCTCGGCCTTGTCCGAGCCTCGGGATACCGGGTGGTCCAGCGGCAACCGATTCTGCCCCCCTTCCCTCCCTCCTCGCGGTACGGTCGAGGCCGCGACGCCGTGAAAAACGCCTATATTGTTTCTGGGCAGGCGGAATGCACGCGAGGATAGCGAGGCTCGAAAGAGCCGGGATTCTCGCTCTAATGCCGAGATCCGTCGGCGTAGAGCGGGTTGAAAGTCGGTGCCTGTTAGAGATGATGCCGCTTGATAGCGGTACGCTTGAGCTTTTGTAGAAACTATATGCTTTTACGAATTTAGAGAATGAATTTATGTAAATTTGGCTAATTAATAATCTCGCGTATAATTTGGATTTTTTTAAATTAAATATAAAGATAGTTTAAAGATTTACCGATTAAAATTATTCTTCCACAAAACTGTAAAATGCAACATTAAAAAATCATAACATTATTAATCATAAACTGTATGTAGAGCGAGTTATGTACTCGACTTACACAGATTTATAAAAATGATTCTGTTAAGTAAGGAAAAAGTTAATGGAATTACTTACTTGTTTTTAATTACAAGATCGTGCGTGCAGTGAGAGTAAATTATATAAGCCGTATAAAAATAATTGTTTTAAAACGTAGACTACATCTAGACCTAAATTTAAAATCCATTTTTACACAGTTAATTAATAAACCCTTAAGCTCTCGCTACGAAGCTAAAAAAACTTTCGTCTCTAATCCTCGGTAAATCCCGAGCAATTTCGTAGGATGACCAGCAGCGAGAAAAAGTTCCGACTAATCCAAAGTAAAAGATGAATTAGCATTAATTGACGTGCGCCCCGGTGCCGATTCCGTATGGGCTTAGGGTCCGCCCGCTTAGACAATGGGGGCTGAGTCACTCGACGAACGAAGTCCCGCCGTTCGCCCGCCGATAAATTACTTATATATAATGGGATCGCGTGATTTTAAAGCCCGAGTTTTGTCCCCGCGGCGCAAGCTCGACGATCGCCGGGCTTACCGTGCATGTCCGAGGCTAATTTACGCGTCCGCCGCGGCGTCTCGTTTAATCGGGCGCGCGCCTGACGTTTACAACTTTCGCTCGATTTTTTAACGACGAGATAAATTAAATGTAATCGATTTATATTGCTCAAACGATTATACCTTCTTAGCTTCGTCTACTGTTTCGTCTCGATTGGTACTGAATGAAAATTATGTGCTGCAAGTTTATACGGTAAAAATTACGTGAAAAAACGTAACCGTGGGATGATTTGCAGTACTGGAAATGTTTCTGGGAAAATAGCTGCAATTTTTACCTGAATCTTGCTGGCTCACGGAAAGCTCCGTAATTTTTACTCGAAAAGCTCCGTAATTATTACGAGAAAAGCTCTATAATTTTTAAGGAAAAATCTTCGTAATTTTCACGGATCACGATTTTCCTATAAAAACGATTAGAATTGTAAACCAACGATAACCATCCCACGATAACGTTTTTTCCTTAATTTTTATGAGAAATTTTTCTCAGTCCGGTTATAAAATATTATGGTCTGTTTACACAAACTCTTTAATTTAACATCTTCTTCTTTCTCTACGTAAAAAAAAAATAAACAAAAAAGCCGGCTCTTCCTTTCTAAACAATCAGCTACGTGCAATTTACTTCTCGCTATAAAAAAAAAGGCATCCTCGACTCTCAAGTTAACGTGGTTGGCGAGCGTACCGAGCGAAAAACCGTAATCTCTCTCGTCCAACACGAGACACTTGGTGGAAAAGTAATACAGTGAACAAAGCGAGACAGAAGGAGATGGGTAAGGAAAAACGGGGAGCGCCACGGAGAGAACCAGTTGGTAACTGAATATCCGCACCTCCCGAGGGAATAGAAAGAGAGAGAGACAGAGGGAAAGAGGGAGTGACCGGGGAGTCCAGTTTGCCGCTCGATGGACATCTTGGTGTCGCGTGCCGAGAAAACTGCTTTCGTCGCGCGGCCGGGAGTTGACGTCCGGTTTTTCCGCCCCGATAATTTCCCGCGGCTTCTTCGGTTTCAGGAAGCGAGACAATGAGCGAGAAAGTAGCCACGCACTGCGGACACAATGCGGTTTCGCGGCGTAAATACTAAGAGGAGGGGGGTGGGCTATTCCCCACCTTTATTTTTTTCGAGGGGTGAGATTTAATGGATCAGAGGGAGATAGACACTATTTTCCCATTGTTGCGTTTACGCGCGTGGCTACGCTTTCTTTGTGCAGAATGTCGATTGGTGCCTTTTAAAGCACAAAATATTAGCGTAATTTAAACTAAATAATTTCTTTGATCTTAAATACTTTCGAAAGAATGTTTAGTTAATTTTAAAAAATTAGTCAGTTGGAACTCGTTAAAGAAATATTTAGTTAAAATAACTAAATTGTTTTTCAGTATAGAATAAAATTATTGAATTTATTATCTATTTATTGATACATTTTGATTATCTTTTTTGCAACTTCATTCGAGAAAAAAATTCTAAATGAACATTTTCTAAAAAGGAGAGAAAAGAAACTTACGTTACGTCTTGCTGATTTACAGCCAAAAGCGATCGAGGACCTGCGGAGATGGACGTCGGCCGAGGCGTTGGGCGACGTAACGGTAGCTCCAGACTGCGCTTCCCGCATCCTGGGCGACAGCGTCGACGACAGCCGACCCGTCGACCACAAGCTGCCGAGCCCCGAGGAGCAGGTGCAGGCGATTGCCCTCAAGTAAGCCAAAACACATTTTTCTTTATGCTATACCCACATCTTCCCCTGTACTCTTTGACGACATTCTTCCGACCGCAAACTTAATTAAAGCAAAGTTGATTAAAATTTTTTTGTTTTCTTTTTTTTTCATCATTCTTTTTTACCGACTTATATGGTTACGGATTTTAACCTCGATTTCCGTGTGGTAAAATGAAACAAACTCTTTGCAGATTCCCAGCGGAAATAGTAGCAGTGGATGTGAGTGGCAGGGGCTTCCATCGGATGTCGATGCGTCGACGTTCGATGCACACTGGTCAGGAAGCGCAGGAGACGGTGAAACGAAGGTCGAGGCCGCGTAGGCCCCGTGGGAAGAGACGCAACACCATCGCCGGCACCGATCAGAAGGAAATCCGACAGGCAGTCGCAGGGTGAGTTTTATTGCTGTTTAAATTTCGTATCGTTTTCGATGAGCAAATTTATCTCGGGCATATGTTTCTGTAGATGCTATCATACTGATTTATTAAAAAAGATCCTGTTTTTTATTGTTTGTTTAAATTTTTGGTTTTTCATTCTCAATTTCGTTCTTGTGAAAGTGATAAGTATTTAAAAAAGTTTTTTTTCATTCTTCTCTTTATTTGATAACTATAGTATTTTATTAAATTACATTAAACCACTTTGTTGAATTTTAATACAGGAGATAAACAAATTTGAACTAGTAGATATAATCGTACGACATTTCAATCTATTTCTAAGTCTATTTTCAAGACCAGTTGAGTAGTATTTTCAAACGCTATCTATAGAAAAATTTCCAAGTTAACGTGATTTTGATTTGTGTAGAGAGATCTGAAATACAGATCGGTCGAGTGAAAAAATCGGCTGGCTTTTCAATTTTCTAACCCCAAAACGTTATCTAGTGACTTGTTGCATAAACCTACGCGTAAGAGTGAGCGCAAAATTCTCGCAGTGAAAGATAACGGACGATAATAACTTAATCTTAAAAATGCGATAACTTCATGAAACCTCGTTTAGCACTTCATTACGATTTCTCTTAAAGTAAACACCGTATCATTTGAACGCCTATCCATTCTTTTAATCGCCTAATAAGGAAAATCACTAATATATTCCACAGAAAGCTGCTTTAAGTGTGATAGTGGCGTTTTGATAATGTGTAATCAAAATTTTTTGAAAAAATGTTTCGCGTGGATTTCAAGCTCCTTTTAATGCCTTCGTTCATTACAGCTCCTCTATATTTCTTCGATACGAATAATTAGATCAATACGAATCAATTTAGATTTAATATCCCTTTAAAAGAAAATTTCCGCTAAATATGTCATAAAAAACGCCAAACAAAAGTTCAACTTTGCCCAGTCTTTCCGATCGTTCGCCAGAACCATTTGAATTCTTGAATTCTAAAAAATTCTGCACCGCAAATCCCATCGTCGGTCGAGCGAGACGAATCGTTAGGAATGCCCGTCACGCGCAATAAAATCCATTCTCGGTCGGAGTGAAACGAGGATATCTGATGGTGCACTTCGGTCATTAGCGCTCTGGTTGCTTTGGCCAAAACGAGACGGAAGCTGCGCTGCCCTATCCTCGCAGAGATAAAGCTCAAGCCGTGGGATCGCACGGAGAAAATTGTTGTATTCTTCAATACCGCGCTATCGCCGTACTGTTTTTTTTATTATTCGTGTTCATCGATCATTTCGTTTGATGGTTAAATTTTTTTGCTAGGTAATACGAGATTGGGTTTAGTTTGTTGTAAGTGATTTTTATATGGAATGTATTAAAGTTAACAACAATTTAATGGACTCTTCTGTTGTCTGTACTCTAAAGTTAATCTTGTATCTAATTTCGAGATAATCTGATCTTAATTAACATTTTTCTAACTGTAATAAAAATGTATATTTTAAATACAGTTTAATGTACAATCCAGAAGGAACAGATACAATCAGTCCTTAATCAAATAAATCTTTGGACTTGCGACACATTGTGATGGCCGATAAGCAATTGAAACACCCTCTGCAACGAAATAAATTAAATGCATGCTGCGTTCCGGTGTAAAATTACGAGCCGCCTTAACGAATGCTAATCCCATTCAATTCCCGTGTATTTAACTCTGATCTAACGCTGTTTCACGTCCATTAATGAAAAACGTACACCTCCGTTAAATTTATTTGTTTCCGGCAAAAAAAAAATTCGAATGACGAAATTCACACCTTCGATTTATTTTATAATGATTTAATGTGTGTATTTGTGTTTTTATAGGGAAACGACACCGGTAGAGGCAGAAGAGTCTCGCACCTCAGCGGGAACGTCAAAACGAGCTCATAGATCGGCAAGCACGGATCTGTTGGGTAGCGGCAAAAAGGACTCGCCGGTCGAGAAGAAGTCACACTTTAACACCCTCAAGGCATGGGGCAGATCCAGGCTCAAACTCATCAGTCCCAAGTCCAGTCAACAAAATCAGCCTGTAAGTCCTACTTTTCTGTTTGAATTATTTTACAAAATTGTAAGTTTAATGTTTAAAAAAGTTCATATTTTTTTATTAGACTGTTAATTATGAACTTACAAAAATTTGTTAATTTAGACAAATCCATTAAATCCAATGCAATTACTTGTTTTTATCTTTCAAAATGTAAGAGTGAAAAACTACTCCTATTCAACTAAAAACTGAGCTTATCTATCTAACTTATGCTTGTTTCTTTTTTTGAAAAAGAGTGATTTTCACTCAAATAGAGTACTTTTTAATTTTTCTACATTATAAGAGAAATCACACTTATTTGTCGCCTTAAAAACAACCACGTAAACTGTTTTAACCTTTCAGAACGGCGACATCAGCATGTCGACATCCTCTCTATCGACGGCGACGGTGGAGCAGCGTCGCGCCTCGAAGCACCAGGAGACGACGGAGGACGAGGTGCACGGCACGGACGACAACGCGTACGAGACCCCCGCGCCGGCCAACTCCCGTCGAGCGCGCCGCGAGGCGAGCAAGTCCCACGAGCGGAAGCCGAGCTCCTCGAGCAGCAGCGGCAAGAGCGTGTCGAGCCAGCACCTGCAGCAGCGCGAGCCCGGCGCCGAGGCGAAGGACGAGGCCGAGGAGGAGGAGGAGGAGGAGGAGGAGGCGATGAGCGGCAAGAGGCTGGCGACCGGCCAGGTCGCCGCCAGGCAGTCGAGCGTCCGGCTGAGGGAGAGCGCGGCCGAGAGGCGCGAGCGCAGGAAGGCGCGCGCCGACGAGCCGCCGCACTCCAGCTCCGGCAACTGGAGCGCCTCCTCCGAGAGCGGCAGGGCCAGCATCGGCAGCGAGACCACCACTACCACTCATCCGCCCAGGTGGGTTTTGAGCGCGAAACACTTTGGTTTGCTGGGTTGATTTTTCCGGGATTTAATTACCGCTCGTGATTGCTTTACCTTTGTTGTTTTTTCAGGTGGAAATGTGCTGAGATTTTCTTTGAAACTGAACGAATTAAATCGTTGCGTAAATTGTTTGCACTTTGATCTTTTTGTACTCTGACGATGTGTAAATGTAATGTCCAAATAACCATGAATAGTTTCATGAAAATTTTTTTTTAACGAATTTCTGTGGATTTTGTGGGCAAAAGGGTATAATTGCATTTTTTTGTTTCGAGAAATTTGAATTTAATTGAGAGCATTTTAATTAAATATTTGCATTAAAATTAATGTATTTGTAGAGAACATGCATTATGCTCTTGTGTGAGAATAATGTCCTTTCAACCTTTTGCCTACAGCTTGCATTTTTTTAAAACTTCGCCAGTTTTGATAGTACTAAGTGAAAAAGGACCCGTCAAGGTTCACGGTCCACGGTTATCTCGATTTTCACAAAAAGTTCAGTTATGCATTTGCCAGGAAGTCAGATTTATGTCTTCGAGAAGAAAAAGTACTTTAAAAAGAGAAGTTTAAATTCCATGAATTTCTCACATCCTGACATTGAGTAACTGAAAGAATTCTATATTTGTTGTTCATATCCTCCACCATAAATTTCTCGAATGCTATCGGCAATTCGCCGAATGCCTTTAAACCTTGGCCCGACACATAATGTACTTATGCCTGTTTGCACTGAGTAAATATTTGATCGCACATCCGCGATGATCACCCGTTATCCTAAATAAATATTGTCCCAATCAAATGTACATGCAAGTGTATTCTCTACACTGAAAAAATTTCTTTTCATTCTCGCTGAAAAAAAATTTACCTGCTTCAGTGGAAAGTAATGATTCGAAACATCTCAATCACTTAAATAACCTTGCAATATTTGATTTTAAAAATAATTTTGAGTGTGATTTTTCATTATTTGAAAAATAATCAAAATGTTTATATTTTTATTCAAGAAGTCACTATGGAACATGATAAAAGATTGGTATCTACTTTAATACATTTATGAAAATAAGTTAAAATTCATAAAATAAGTTGATTAACTTAAATCTAATTTATTGTTACTTTCTAAGCTCTACCTCTCTATACAATATCCTTTTTACCTTACCCCTGATTGCAAGATCTCTATCTCATTGGACATACATTATACTTGTTTTAAAATAAATAAACTTTGTCTTTGAGTAGATTTAATCATAACGTAATAATTTCAAATCTTTTCTAGCAGATCAACGACTACAGCATCGATCGGCACATCGTCAACGTCTTTATCGCATGCCCGGCGCTTGAAGGGCCGCGATACATCAGCATCGTCCTCTGTGACGTCGGAGGGTACCCTGACACCGGACATCATCCAGGACATCGGAGCTGTGCCATTCTCGGACGACGGCGAGACCTCAAGCGTTTATTCGTGCGACACTGAGGGATACTACACCTCCTTCCACGTGGATTCAGGATTGAAGACTCTACGGGAAGAAGAGCCTACACTTCCTCAGAGTCCGCTGACAAAGTCCAACGAGGTCCAATCTGATCCAACATCTCCTGTTGTTGAGAATGAGTACGAGCTGTTTGGTCGAGGTTCCACTTCTACCACCACTAGCTCGGCTGGTACGGTATGTACTACGCTTATGGCGGCTCCACCACCACCCGAGAGGAAGTCCAGTTTAACCGTCGTCGCAATGGTATGTCTCAATAAAATTAGTTGGATAATTCGTTCCTTATTTTTTGTAGGAAATAAATCTACCTTCATTTCGTCCATTTCAGGTGCACGGGCAGAAGCAAAACGGCGGAGAATCTCCAGACAGCGGGCACAATACATCGTCTTCACCAGTAGAGTCAGCCTCGAGTCCAGCGTGCACTGGTCGTTCCTGCTCGGAATTCGAATATTCCGAGTCGAGTGACTTGGAGGGCTGTGAGCGCATTGAGCGAATTCGCTCGAAGACGGCTATAAACACCAGTCGCATTCCTTCTATGTGCGTGATAACGCCACCCGGTTCCGACGACGAGCAGCATCACCACCGTCACAGACACGAGAAGGAAGCGAAAGAACAGAAGCAAAAGAAGGAGAGGGGCGCAGGTGCGGTGCTCATGTCCGCCACCGTCGGTACATCCAAGATGGAGGTGATCAACGGCCAGGACAAAAATCTCTATGCTACCGTGCAGACCGTCACGGCACCTAGCACGAACAGTCCCGAAAAAGGTACATCTTATAATCAAGTCTTTCAGCTATCGAAGTAAGGAAAATATTACCAATATCACATTTTTAATTGAAACTGAAATGTTTCAGTTGTCGTGGGTCAACAAAATACAAAAGTGAGTCCGCTGAGCGGCGTTCTAGGTAAACTTCGCGGTGTTCTGCCGGGCAGAAAGCATCAGGTTAAACCCACGGATCCGATTCAACAGCTGCAGCAACCGCCTCGATCACAGGCAGACTCCGGCGACTATGTGACCATAGCCGACGTGAGGAACAACAATGACAAGAGGCGGCAGGACGGCAGACCGAACGCCGGTGTGACTTACGCGAATGCTGACTTATTTAAACGCGAAGCGGAGTACGTCAGCCTCAGCGAATTACCCAAGAAGCCGGATTCATCTCTCGAGAGGCGGCGACAAGGTGCGCGGGTAACCCTCGACTCCGAGGGCAAAGTCGTTTACTCATCTGACAGTCTCAAGAGGAGGAAGAGTGCGCACACGACATTTATACCTGGTAAGTTTGGAAATTTTCACATACCGTGACTCGCGGGGATGACCTCGAAAAGATCCTTATAGTTCTCTCGAAAATACAAATTATAAAAAACAGTTGAATGAATAAATGATCAACCTTGAGAAGTTCAGAAAGTCAGTACACTGATTTAAGTAATGTTCAATAGTTTAAAAATTGCCAGACAATGACGTAAGATCTTTTTAACCATTTCCTTAGAACGATTCGTATACCCTAAATGCCGGTCCACTAGAAATGAATAAAATAAAAAGTATTGAAGGTTTTCGTGCAAGCAATATTTTGTCAATACAATGTCCGAAAACGGGCGGTCTACGAAATATACCTACGGCTTCATGCGATCTATAGAAGAACTGAATATCTCTACAGCTCCTAAAACTTATCAGGTTTCATGGTGGTCCTTTATAAATAACTGTAATTTAATAGTTTCGAATCCAATGAAATAAAATTCATGTAATCCTTCTAGGACCATTCGTAAAGGAAGGACCATCATCTCCAGCACCGTCACCTCTGCTGCACCGAGCGCAGATTACACCACGTGCGGTAACGCGTACGACGACTGATGCAGTGGACGGTGAAGTGAAGCCTAGCCCAGACCAGGTCAACACCGCTGCCACCACTAGTAACCAGAAACAGCAACAACAACAACAACAACAGCAACAACAACAGCAACAACAACAGCAACCTCAGCAACAACAGCAACCGGGAAAAGTGATAATCCGCGCGGCGAAGTCACCGGAGCGTGCGCCCAGTCCGGACTACGTGCGGACACCGTCGACGGTCGTGTCGGCGACGAGTGCGCCACAGTCCCAGCAGCGCCAGGCGCGCCAAGGCGCTTACGTCAATGTCCAGGGCGACGGCGAAGGTAAGACAGCGACCGGCCCCAAACAGCCACGTAGGTCGGCCCGGGCCGCCACCGCCGCGGCAAAGAGCGTCGATTCCAGAGCGAGCAACGCGGAGAACAAGCCGCCGGAAGCCCGGGGCAAGCAGCAGTCGGCCTCCAGGCATCCGATGAGCCTCAGGTTCCGGCACAAGCCGGCGAGCTCGCTCGAGCGCAAGATCCTCAAGCCGAACCCCCGTCAGCTGAACGGGGCGGCTCTGGACAAACTCGGCGGCGTGTACCCGAAGAATCTGAGGCCCAGCGGCGACACGCCGAAGCTCATCAGGCGGCTGCCCGTGCCGGACGAGCCCGAGGCGGCGCCCGACTGCGCCGACAAAGAGAACTCGACGGCGAGTCCGGCGGAGCCCCAGGCGATCACCGAGACTCCTCGGCTCGAGCGCAAACTCAAGCGAAGCGAGAGCTACCGTATGGCCAACAGCCCAATCATGTTCATTAAGAGGCTCGGCTCGGCCGATCGCAACTCGAACAGGATCGTGCGCACCGCCTCGGAGGAACTCAGAGAGGAGTTGCTCAAAGAGCGAATTAATTACCCCGAGACGGTGGCCAGTCCAGAGCCTGGCGCCGACCTCGGCGACGACACTGTCGAGGAGTTCTCACCTAATACGAGCGACGATGTTGTTGCCAGATTACTGCAAAGCCCTAGGCCCCGAGCTACCGATCTCGAACCCGCCAGGGTACTCAAGTACTCCGGGAATGATACAGAGATTTGGTGATTTATTATTTTTTTTTAAGGTTGCGAGTATTTTTTCGAATTTATCGGATTGTTACACATGTAGTATTTTTATTTTATTGCAAGTTGTATTTGATCGATCGAATTAGGTATATTATGAAAGGGAAGATAAAATTGTAACTCATCAGTATTATTCGCGCATTTTTAAACGATGAAATTTTTAGTGTTAATAAATTATCTTCTCTCATTAGGAATTCGATTGCAAGACAATTTAAAAAAAATCGTGTATGAAGTATAAAAAGTATTTATAATTAAGTTTAATAAGCTTTACTATAAGCTGCGCGTCTCTTTTAGAGCCAACTGATCAAAATTATTGATTTGTTAAAGGAATACCGAAAGTAAAAGTGCCATACAGCCCTCAGGTTATAAACCCATTACATGGAAACGTTGGTATTTCAATTATTCTAACGAAAAAAAAAGCGGGAAATAGATCAATTCGCGTGACGCCTGCTCGCAGGGGCTCATATCGTTCTAAATAGATTACAGATCATTAGTCACGTTTTCACGCTCTTCCCAATAATTTTTCCGCTTCTCTCTCCCGCCGCTTTTCCGCTTGATTGTCCGTATCGCGCCGCTTCGCTGTTTTGCTCGTCCCCTTTGTTCTCGCGGCTTTTCCGCGTCTTTTTCTCCCGGCGTTCTGCTAATTTGCTGATAAGCCGCGCTTAAAACTCTCGAATAATGCGACGCTTAACGTTTCAGAGGGATGTTTTCTCCAATCGGCTGCGTCAATCACATGCTCAAAGAGCGCTCCTAATCGCTCGTTCACGGGGAAAAATACTTCTATCTCCTCGCGTACACGGTAGTAATTTTCTAATTTAGGAAAAGTTTTTTTCCTTTTAAAGCCCATCCTAAATTTTTTATACCGAAACGATTTCGAATAACGACTCATTTTCCCGAAAGAAAAGTGCTTTTTTAGATTCTAACTTTTACACGCTTCAATATTAAAATTAACTTCGTGAATTACTCTCATTGTATTTTATGTATTCGTGTAAGATGAAATAGAGCACAAGATAATGCTCGGCGATGAAAAACTTTAATGAATCTAAGGGAGTACTGCACAGTAAAAATATTATGGTAGCAGCAAATGAAGAATGGCCATCCTGAGCACCAATGCAATATTTTTCAAGTCCTTGTACCGATAAAAAGAAAACACCTTTTTATATAATAAAAACTGTTTGCGGTCTATTGTAAATGTGTAACGATACACAATCGACAATTTGCTGCGAGAATTGCGTAACCGAATAAGAGATGAAAATTTGAAGAACATAGTCAGTAGCGGGCAACCGAGGTGATAAGTAATCCTCGTTTAATCCGGATTCGCGTATGAAGTCCGTTATCTTATTTACGGACAGAGCACTCGGATTCGAAGGACGACGCCCTGCGCGAAAAACGAGGCTGCGTCGCTTGCATAATCTTCATTATTCTGCGAATTTCGAGTTTATCTCTCTCTTAATGCAAAACGTAAAAATTGGATATACAGTTTACGGAACTGATAGACGGGAAAAAAGTAAAGAAATTTTTAATCGCCCCTGTTGCTTTCGAATGTTTGCTTTATTTTATTACATAATTTTATTTTGTTTGCAATTCTTTAATTTGTAAATTTTTATCGCGTTTTTATCTTAAAAATGAAGATGAATTTATGAGGTATTTTTTAAGAAATAAGCCAAAACAAGATACGAAAATTGTATAACCACCATTACTGTGGAAAATAACTAAACAGAGGTAAAAAATCGATTAAACATTTAAACCTAAAACTATACATTGCTATGCCAAAATATTGTTTTCTTGAGGATATATAAACAGAGTTTGTTTTCTTTTGTCTTTGTCCATATCATCAATCTGATTTTGTGATATAAACTGGCGAATCTAAATTTTTAAAGTTTCTCTTCTCAAAGTTTTGTAAAATCAAGATTGCGTTCTAATCAAGAAAAGCAAACGAGATGCGTTGTTGCGATTTTTGTAAATTGGATTCCACGCGCTATGGACTATCTCCCAAGGCTTTATCTTCTTCTTGTGTTCTTCTTTGTCTTCTTTGAATTAAATGTAATATTAATTTTATCGATCCATATTGTACTATCTGCAAAATTAGTTGGAAAGCATTTATGTTATTAAACTGCCCTAGGGTTATACGTAGAAAAGAAGTATATTCGTAAGACAGAATGCGTGTCTCGAGAAACCGTTCACCGGCAGTTACACTTTTACTGCTGCTACCGTTGCTTCCTCTTTGTTTCCCTCGCGAGATCGAGATAGAGTATTCCAGGTTTACACCTTCGTACGTTGAAAAACAAATATTTTTTTCACCAAAAAAATATGCATTTTTTTCAATTGAAAATTTCCAATTAGAAAGCACATTTTAGTTTTATCTTCTCCATTTTCATATACTTCCATAAATTGACCATCGAGTTTAATGGTTCATTTTATTGCCTACGAGAGCGTCCTTCGCATTATGCAACTCCGACCTGTGATTGCAGCATTGCGGGAGGGTACCGATTAACCGCTTATAGAATATAATGCACCACTGATAGCCCCGGCGAGCGCCAAGAAGCGGCGAAAGCATGCGCGATAAGAGTTTCGATAAGGAGAGCGAAAAAGAGACAGTGCGAATAAGAGAGATACCATTGTTTTGATCATTAATCGGGTGACGAATGCTAGTGCATGGCAACAGCTCTCCATAAGGGTCCGCATTTACGGGTGCGATTGTACCCAGCTTCGCGCTTTAGGACATCCTCATCCTCTGCTTTTAACGCTGTTGTTCTTTCCTTACGTCGCAGATAACCCAGTTTTCCTTGTACCCGGATGTCGATTTCTGCAGCGAACTCGTCATTTTTTACTAGTCCAAGCGCCGATAAAAAATGACGAATTCAGTAATTCATTTGAAACGCCGATATCAGCGTTTACGTTGCCTATCGGACTGTCAATGCGTTCGAGATGCATCCGACTCGCGTGATCCGGGCCATTAAAGCTTATCCGATGAAGATACACAAAAGGCGCGGTGCGAGACCCCTGCGAGTCATCCAAACATTTTTATCTGCGCGCCCCAAGTTTAACGAACCTAAAGACCGATGCATCGCTCATTCCCGGAGTATACGTGATTGCAAGCACATTTTCCCGCGCGGAAAATTCACTCGGTCGACGACCTCCCCTTCGCCGCGTCAACATCAGTCCTCCTCCGCTCCTTACGCTTTTGTATTTTAAATCAATATAAGTACGTGCACTTTTTCAGGGAAAATACGAGCGCAGTGGTTAGGCTAGGGTCGCGTGCAGAGTGCGCGTGGAAAAGGCCAGGGATTATTTAACTGACCGTGCACTCGGCGCTCGCTGTCTCGCTCTGTTTTCCGTATCGCTCAACAAGCCGGCATTGTTGCATCAGATTGAAAAACGGACAACGTTTATCCCGCCGCCCCGTGTGTGCGCAAACAATATTTTAAATAATGCGGGGAAAGAGAGGAAAAAAATCGTGTCGCTCCGAAACCTACAAATAGCCGAACACCGACGCTTTGAGATTCAGTGCGCGCGGGAAGCGCGACTTTCCGCACCTCGCGAACTTCCGAAGTTAAAGTACCTTTTCGAATTTTACCGTCGCAACTGTGTTACTTCGTACCTTCGCATTGTGTTCAAGTGTAAAAATCACTCCGTGCGTACCTCGTGAAGTTGAAGTTAACGCGCGCTGTACCTGAAACCTAAAGTTCCAGTTTAGGTATGAACATCTGTTTAGGTATGAACCTACAAGTACCAAGCACGCGAAGAGATTTTTAAGAACATCAACCATAAGATAAGCTTCGTCGAGAGTAAAAGGACTCGAACAAAACAAGATCGGACTTTTTTCGGGGGTAAAAAACTCGCCGCGTGTGTCAAGTGTGTCACAAGCGATAAGTGCGCCAAGAAAATCTTGCAAATGTAACACACTAATCTATCTGGTAGCGCCGTGGTGGGGCTCTCTTTTTCTCTCATTCTCTCGCCATCTCGCTCTCTCATCGATACCAGACAAACGGTCGCCGGCACACACGTCCGGCCGAGCCGTCAGTCGTCGCGATACCGCGGCGCGAACGGTCGCGCCGTGCACGGCTCCCGAAGTCTCACCAACTTTTTTGTTTCGTTACGATTTGCTGGAACGAAAAGCTGGGGTCTCAATATGCTGGCACGGCATCTTCTGTTTCTGGCAACGCGACGTCCTAGTAAGTTTGACTTTTCTCGAATTTGGTTATCAGTATCGAATTATCTAGCGATATTGTGGGATTATCGATCAAATTTGCATGTTTCTTAGATTAGGCTAAAAGGCATAAAAGATGTATGTGGTACTCGGGTACAATAATTTCTTTTAGAACATCCCTTTCAGTGGCAACGTAGCATGTATAAGTATAGTGGTGTGAAAGAAACGATAAACTCTGAAATTTTAAGAGAAAGATAAAGTAAAGACAAATGAATTAAAAATAAATTTCCAACGTTGACAGTATTTGAAAATTATTTCTGACACATTTTAGTAATTTATTATTTAAGACGAGAGTACTTATATGATAAAGTGAAGTCTGAATTAGGTTTAACACAAACTTTAAATTTAGAAAAATGCTCGATGTACTTTACTATAATTTTCAAATATTTCTAAAACATTTTATTAAAAGTAGTTAACAAGTTAACATTTTAGATGCATCTAACCGAACCAACAAAAAATAGATTTGTTTGTTCTGAGTAATTTTTAAGTATACTCCCTCTTTGAAGATAAATTTATTTAATAAACATTTAAATACCGCATCAATCATTTATTCATCATGTAAAAATATAAAGTAATCAGTGAAGTACCTAAAAAAGTTTTAATAAGCTAAAAATTTTTCAAGTAAACAAACGTTGGAAACTTATAACAAACATCCGCTTCAATTCATTGAGCAAAATAATGCACGACTACAATCAACCAAATACTTTGTATGCATCGATTAAAAATCATTTGTTTGTCCACTTGCGTTCTATATTGCCGCATGACGTACGTACACATCAATGAACTCGGCTCTCCAGAAAATATCGGCTAACGCCCCGGGCGCTTCTTTTGTTCGAATTTCCATTCTCCGCGCGCGGAAAATTTCCACGCGGGCCTGCTGTGGTCGGCACCGGCGAAAACGAGCAATTCGTTGCTCGTCCAAAGAAAACGGAAAGCTTATCGCCTCCGTACTTTTCCTCCGACTGTCAGAGTTTCTTCGCATACACTGGGCGTTTTTCCCCCGCTGTTTTTATTTCACCGGCATCCTATAATTAGAACGCGGGGGGAAATTTTTTCGCACGCCTACCCGTCCCACGTGGTACATTGCGCAACCTCCCGGGGGAGGGGTGGCGAAAAAAAAATCGGAAGCTGCGATAAAAGTGATCGGATACCGCGTCAATCAGTTTCCTGTTATCGCCGACGCTGCGATCGAGCATCTCTTATAGTGCATCTTTTAATTTTTCTTAGGTCTTAGTACATCTTTTTGACGCGAGCATTTTTTTAACCGTACGAATCTGTACATATTGGCAATCGCGGTTTTTAGGACCTGCAAGGTTACTTAATCGTCTGTCCACTCGGCGAAGTCTTACGAGATTAATTAATTCCAAAAGTTCGAATTAATCGATTACTTTTTATGTAGTTATTTAATAATTCGGAAGAAAAATTGTTTCTTAAACTTTTATATTTTTAGATATAATTAATCAAATCTGAATGCTCATTCAAAGTTTAACTGAATTGCAATATTGCGAATTATATTTTTGTTATGAAAACAGTAGTTTAAAATTTAATAATTTATTAAAGTTAATTTTTTAAATAATTTTATTATGTGCAATCTAAGCATTAATTGATCTAATGATAATTATTTTGCTTCATAAGCTTAATATAGCATTTTTAAAACATTTTTTTAGCAATCTGTGAAATCTTATTAAACATGTCTTTCCTAGCAGGAGTTCAATAAACGTTACAACCAATAAAAATCGCAAACCGTTCATTGGCACATAAAAATTTATTCTGCCTTCGATATCGTCGAGGCTGAAGCATTCGAGAAAATTCGAAGCGCGCGTGTCTTACGCTAATTTTTTATCTACCCCGATTACTCACCGCAGCTCTCTTTCCACCCCGCGCTCATCTCTGACCCAACATAATCATCTGCATTTTCTTTTCCCATTAGACACTGTACAAAATAATAGATCCTCTAATCATCTTGCGTTTCGTAAACCGACGCTATCATCTCCTATACGCGAGACATTAAAAAAAAATGTCGCTTTCGCGCCGAAGCGAACGTAGAAAAACAGCAGTCCACACGCAAGCGCAATCGCTCGAACTAATGAGACTTTCGCAAATGACGAGGATAAGCCGAGTACAGATGTCCGAATCACCTCAGTCGGCCGACCTTCTCTCCTCTTTTTTTTCTTTCTCTCGATCGGCCGAGCTCCTCTCCTGTTGTTTTTTTCGCTCGGTCGAGCCGATAACCTATTATAAATTGTCGCGTGAAAAATAGTATCGATAGCGAGCGTACGTATAATACCTGTTACCCAGTCATTGCCCGGTGTATCCATCTACATAAATATGAAAAAAAAAAGATTTTCTTCGTGTGCTTCATGAAAATGGCTTTGCTTTTCTCCTTACCCGTTTCAACGAGAAATTTTTTTTGCCAAATCGGGATATCCTTATATGGAGGTCAGTCTATGATAGTTTTGCCAGCTCAGGCGCGTGCGAGCGGCGTCGATAAGGAAGCTGTAGGAGTCGAGGACGTGCGAAATATCGAGATTACGCTAATTCAATAACTTGACAGCTTCTGCGGTTTTATCTGCTTGTCGCGTTTCTGCGATAAATCGGGAAATTTGTAATTGATTACGATACCGCTATTCGGGCGTGCGTGCGGAGGCTGGTACCCCTAATCAGGACCTGCTACCGATAAGAAAAAATTCAGCTCGAGTTCGCGCATAAGGTGACGATTTAACTTTATTTTGCTTGATTTCACGTGTACTGTCTGTTTTATCTTGACAGTTTTAATCATTTAGTTACGTGAATAACGAATTATATAATTAATTGATCATTTTTCGATTGCCTCGAATGGACTTTGAGTTGTGTAAAATTTGGTATTTTAACCTTTAGAGGACAGACTCTTGATCGATACTTTAATTGCGAGATCAATCCAAGATCTAAAGTCTTTTCATGCATATTAAAACGTAAGTCTTTATCCCTGAAAATGCGCGTTACAAATGTTATTATTTTATAAGCAAAATCGCATGAAAATTCGTACTAAAACCGTCATTGTCGAGTTACAACCGCAAAAGAGGATTCGAGTCAGACCAGCGTCATAGCATCATGAATAATTCGCAGTTTATCGGCGAATTTTTCAATTCGTCCCGTAACACTCGGGCGAAAATCTCGGTCGGATTACGCGAGTTTGCGCAAAGCGCTCGCGGGGGAGGCGAAAGTGGGGCGGCAAAAAGTCCGTTGCCCCCGCGCGCGCGGCCGCGATTAAATCATCGGCGGCGGCGCGAGGGATCTGCCCCCCGACGCGAGCGGTCACGGAATTTTTCTCGCGTAATGAGGATTACCAAACTCGGGAAGCTGTTTTTCTCCCACTGCCAGCTGAAATTTATCTCGTCTTCCAAGCGATCGGTAGTTGACCCAAATTTTTGTACGAATTTTTTCTTTGTTAATTTTAAAAGTTTATTTTACATTGTAATAAGAAATTAATTATAAATTAATAATAATGTTAATTAAATTTTAAAAATATTGATTTTTACGTATGACATTAAATTTGTTTAGATAGGGATAAATAATTAAGACGATCTCTTCGAACCATCGTCACTTTTCCAATCTCAACAACTTTTACCATTTTTTTGTAACTTCTGAAGAAGGCATTTGAAAAAAAGGGTTCGTCCTAATTATTTATCCCTGCCCGTATATCATTATTGAAAATTTGTATAAATTATTGTGAAACAATGGGATAGATGCTCTTACGAGCAAATCACATTTAAGATATCACACATCGATTTCATAGTAAAAAAACCCACATTACATAATACGACCATCTCTAGGCTGTAACGACCGATAGCAGAAAATTTTCGATAACGCGACCAAATGTTTTTTTCGCGCTATTATAACGTTCGCGTACAATAGCGCGTTGCGCAACCCGTCAACTTTCGCCGCTCCCCTTATCAGTGGCGCAACGAAAAGTAGCCGCGGCTCTCGGGGTGGCCGTGACTCTAACTGGGACACCAGCGGCCGTTTAGGAAAAAGCTCCCTCCCACCCACCCGCGGGCAAAACAAAAGGCCCACGCGACGGAGCTTATCTCTCGCCGCTGACGGTCTCGTGCCGATCTCTTGATATCGCACTCACGTACTTACGTTGAAACGCCGGCTTTCCGCAGGAAAACCCGGTTTTCGCCATATACTTGCCAGTTCACTTGTGTCTACGACTCAGTATTTTTATAAAAAAAATCGAATGAGGTAGAATTGTTCTAATTTCGGGTTAAGGTGATAGATTAGTAGATCATCAATTCACGCGATGGTACATTAGGTTTTGATTAGGGACCAGTTTTTGGGCAAAAACTTGCCGATTTATACGTAATTCGTCTCAATAAAATTGAAACGCTGACGTGCTTCAGCAATTACTTGTAAGCAATTGGATAAATTAATTAATAGACAAATAATCTGCTCGACAAATCGCAGCTCTGGAATCGACATTCTAATCCACGCGAACGAACTACGAATCAAACTTTCATTCTCGTCTTTGTATAAATTTCTTTTCTAAATATCATACGTATAGGTAAATATTAACGGACGCAAGATGATCGTTTGATTCAAGAGCTTTTCGTTCAGCGAGTGTAAATAAAATACGCTTTATAAGTTTGTAAAAAGAAAATACGACGAAAGAAGTATTAATTAACCCAGTGTTGGTCGCTGTCCTTCTCGCATGTCGAGTCAACAATCGAAAGCGAAACGAAGTGCACATTTTGTTTTTTTATTTCGCTCGCCTCGCGTTGTAAGTCTGGTCTGGATGTTCAAGTGACTAACCCTCGACTAACTATACACTCCGCGGGAAATTCCCTTCGGATCGAAGGGGAAGTGAATTAATACATTTTTTTTCCGAGGCTTGGCTTTGTTTTGTGGTTAACCGAGACAATCAGGAGGGACGCTCTAAACATCTCGCGTCCCTTTTTTTTTATTTAACAACTCAATCGCACAATCGTCATCAGTGCGCACCACGTAACAAGGTTTTTTTTTTGTTTAATATCGTTGACTAAAAGTGGGCATCTCACGGACGCATACTTACAACACGGGAGGGGCAAGTCTTGGCGTTGTGTACATGTTCTTATATGTGTTTTTTTAATTAACTCATAAGTTTTTACGTTTCTCTTTTCACTCTTTACTTTGTCTTTTGTATTTTGTAATTTCTTCCTATATTTTTTTTTTTTAATTTTTTGAAGCGTAAGATTTGTACATGTTTATTGTTAATTTTTTTTGTAAATAATTAGTATAATAGTTAAAGATAGTTTTATGCTCGGTCACTTACAGTTAAATGAATTGTACAATCAAGTTATTAATTGTGCACTATATAGTATTTTAATTTTATTATTTCAAAATTTATTTTATTATTATAATTTTTATCATTACTGAATAAACGATGTATGTGAATAGCTTTTTTTTTATTAAAAAGAGAATATTGCATCTGCATTTTGTTCATTTTATTCTTATTAATCTCCTGCACTTTTCATTACATACTAGCACTTTGCACAGCTGTTGGAAATAACCTTTTTTTTTATTTAGTTTGCCAATGTTTTTTGCAGTCTTCGATTGTATGTAAATACACAGTGACACACACTAGTGAAATTTATAATAAACCAATTTTAGAATTTAAAATTTCACCAGTCTGTATTATATAGTTTGAACTTTGGCACTTTGCACTATTCTTTGTCTTTTGTTTTCATTTTTGTGTGTCACCCACTTACCTCGATAAGAGCCAAAAAAAAGAATACAATACAAAAAATGCACAGTTGCATCAAATCACGTATGCAGCACAAAGTAACCTTTCATCTATCATAAGTTGCACACCACATGCCCGGTGAGTACAGTTTTTTTTCTCATTTCATGCACGTACGTATACTGACATTCATCGTCCGATTTTGATTCTTTTTGCACAGTCTCAAATTGGACTTAAGTATAGCCTGTTCACTAACCAGTAGTTATTGATGCTTTAGAAATGCGACCGCCTACATAATTTGAAACAGCCAATTTTTTTTAACACGCCTCGAAATTTTACTAACAATAACGAGTTCATTTGAACATCCAAATTTTGCGCAGCGAAACAAATTAATGGAAATGGGTTAATGGATATTTGACAAATTTATTAAAGCGTACAAAAAACGTATCGTAGGATCTGCTTATATCGATCGTAAAAAATCATTAGCTTCAGTTAATTTGATTAAGTACGACTACAATTTACGATCTCTATAGACAGCGTCAATTGATCGCAGAACTTGCTTATATGCCGATCGTAATCTACGCACAAGTTTATCATACTGTAGGATCGATAGACAATTTTTACTCTAACAATAAGCAGCGATGTGTCTGCTTACGTGTCTGTCGAAACCTGCAATTTTAACGTCTGATAAAATGTGTGTGATTACAATCCCCATAGTTAAAAGGCAACCGATCTCTCGAACACCAGTTCCTAAATTGTCGATCCTCCTGTTTCAGATAAGTTACTAGTGCTCCAGCCGAACGAGCCGGTCTCGTCGGCGGCCTGTGCCCAGCAGCCCCAGCAGCCCCCGCCGTACGTGGGACCACCTCAGATCCAGAAGATGCCCGAGCCGTACCAAGTGATGCGCGACAACCGATCGGCCCAGGAACAACACAATCTCCCGCCCCAGATACGGCAAAGTGTCAGATCGAACAATAACAATAACAACACCGTCAGCAGCAACAACAAGCTGAACAGCGCGCAGTACCCACCGCACCATCACCACCACCACCACCAGCAACAGTATCACCAGCAGCAGCCGGGTGGCCACATCCACATAGTCGATCCGTACCAGCAGCTGATCTACGAGAAGCACCAGCCGCTGTACTCGAACTACGCGGACAACCAGCGGCTGTACGCCCAGCAGTTCCAGCACCACATCCAGGGCTACGAGAAGGTCGGCCTGCCGCACCAGCAGCAGTTCTACACGCTGCCGAACCGCCGGCCGCAGCGCGAGGTCATCCTCGAGCCGCCGCGCAGCATCACGCCCGACATCACGCGGGGTCTGGGCCGAGCTCCCCTCAGCGCCATGCACATGCTCGCCCGGCAGGGACAGAAGGCGGGATCGGCCGAGAAGCTGGTCGCTCACCACCACGGGCAGACCGGGCACAACTGCCAGGTGGACCTCAATCGCAGGGGACAAGAGCAAATGGATCCCAGGTGCAAGCTCGCCGCCCAACAACAGCAGCGTCAGGCGCCAGTGGACGTCAAAAATAGGTGGGTTCACTATTTTGCAGTTTGACTGGACGATTAGAGTACACTGAGAGAAGTGTTTTTGGTAATTTTTACAAAATGTTTGGTCAATTTTACTGGACAGTATGGTACTTTGGTAACAGACTGCAAGTTTCCAAAAGTTTTACCATACTGTTCGGTAATTTTTAGGGAGATTATTATATTTTATGGCTAATATTTTAATCAGTAATTACAGCATATCAAAAAGTCTCTAAATGTCAGTTTGTAATCAGATTTAATACAATTTTCTAAACCTTTTGCAAAAATTAAAACAACATTTCTCTCAGTGCAGTTTTAGCTAATTGTTAGTTAGTTCATAATTAGTTTTGTTTCAGTTAATTACAGCACATTAAAGTTTGCTATTGTAATTTATAGTAGAGCATTTTTTTTCTGTATATTAGTTTACCTTCAGTCAGTTTTTAGATAATGTATCTCTAGTTACTTATTAGTTAATTATGATATAGTTGTTCAGAAATCCCTTAGAATCATTTCTAACAATGTATTTCAAATCGTTGCAGGTTCGTTTCACCTCAAGGCTTGTCAGCGCTGGGCTACCGATTTTTCGCCTCACCGATCCAGGATGGCCTGAAGAACGTTCCTATCTCACCAATCGGTCCAGAGCATTCGAACGGTTTCAAGTCGTCGACGCCGACGGGCGGCGGCCGAGTGGCACCCACAGTCGCCGAGAGGCTGGCCCTGCAGTCGCAACGCTGTCTGTCGCCGAATCCGGCCCTGATGCAGCACGCCTCCTCCGAGAAACAGCTGGCATCCTCGGACTCCGGCAGAAGCACACCGACCAATCCACACCTGATACTGTCCCCGATCAAGAGTACCATGTCGAACGAGGAGCTCTTCGCGGCGATACACAAGTCCAAGAAACGGTTGAACATCAGGGACGACGAGAGCCTCTCGCCTGCCGGTTCCGTCACCTCGTTGAACAAGAACCAACAGGTCGTAGGCACGAGGCACAGCTGGAGTCCTGAATCGCAGAAAACACCAGAGGTTCGTTATAAGATCACTTCAACTGAATGATTTTGTTGTAAAATCTCTTCAAATGAAGAAATAAGCATGCTAATAACGATTGATACTTTGCAGATTCCGAAGACTGTGGTGGCGCCCTCAGCGACGTCTCGCATGGACTTCAAGCGACTTCTGCTCCAGCAGAGCGTCAAGGCCGGTCCCACCAGGATCTCGGCGACGGAGCAACTGAAGCTCTCTCGCCAGCAGCTCCAGGAGAATCAGTATCAGCAGATCACGACGCCGACGAAGCCAAACCAGCAGACTCCCCTGACCAAAGTCCTGAGCCCGCGCTCGGCGTGGAGGTTCCAGACCCCCCGTACGGACGTGCTCTCGTCTACGATCATCGAGGACGCCGCGGCCGAGGAGAAGGCGATGAAGCCCTCGCCCGAAAACCCCTCCCCGGTCTCCAGATTACCGGGCAGCACCACCCGCCGACAGCTGGACCTCGGCAGCGAGTCGAAGGACCTGGAGGAGCTGAAGAACGTGATCAACGACACGAAGAATCAGACGCGCGCCCTGGAGAAGCAGGAGAAGGAGCTGGAGAACCGGTTGCAGGCGAGCGCCGAGGCGGAGGACCCGATCAAGGCCATCGAGAGCCGGCGGATGAGCAACCAGCTGGCCCGCGCGCAATTCCTGGCGAGCTCGGCGATGCAGGCCGCCGGATCGCAGAAGGACCTCTTCGGCAAGAGGTTCCGGGCGCGCTCCGAGTCGCCCCAGCAGCACGGACCACGCGCCGCCCAGTCCGACGCACCCGCGGTGCCGGCCGTTAGTAACGCGGTGACGCGCAGCCCCAGCGCACCCGCACTCGAGACTGCTCTGTAATATCTTTTATTTTGTTAAGAAACGAATCGACATACGAATTGACACGATCATACGACGCCTCGAATCGATTACTCGAGATCGACGACTCTTTTTCCTTGTACGTATATTTTTTTTTATAAGCGTATGTACACAGTGGATTTTTTTTTCGTAATTTGTGAATAGATTACGTTGAACGAAGAATACGCGTAGACACTTGTCGACGCCTTTTTTTATAGTCTTGCGATGACGAATGTTGTTACAACGTTGCGTTGGAATTGATTTTTTTACGTAATTTTTTTTTTTTCAAAGACAGACCGATTCGACGAGGCAAGGGTGTTTGCCGTTTTTAGTATTGGAAAATCACGGAGGAGAATGTCCTTCGTTCGAAAGAATTTTAATCAAAGTGAATTTTCGAAGTTCCGAAAATTAGCGTATTGCATAAATCATCGATTAAAATTTTGTTTTTGTTTTCATTTGACACAACGCAAACGAAGGTAATTTCGTTTTCCCGTATTGTGTGATCGAATTTGACAGCGGAATTCCTTGCGTGTCTCGCAACAACGTAGAGATGTTCTTCTACGACTTTGTGGAGGTCGCGAAAGGCTCGATTCCGTGCGAAATCTGTAAAGCGTATTGGCATTATTAAGTTATTAATTTATTATTTTTACAAAAGTTCTTTGTATTTTGTTCATATATTTTTTACAATTTAAAGAAAAATCTTGTAAATATCAAACCGAATGAACTGTGGAAGCTTACGGGAATGTTAGTTTTCGTATCTTTTACATTTCGAAGTTAATTAATTTATGTACGTTATACTGTGTACTTTCACATTATATAAAAGCTAGCTTGAAGTCTTGATTGCTTGTTGCTAGTCTAGTCTGTATAGGTTAGAGATATTTTCTGAAACCCTCGGCGAAAATTAACGTATTTCATTAAAAATTTTTGCCGAGACATCCTCATTCATCGATCGAAGCGTTAAAATTTTCTATAATGACTTTTTATACCACTACACTTCACCAGTCATTAAAATTCTGTGCTTCATTCGTAACATTCTCCGAGGTACGGGGAATATCAGTAATTATCGCTTATTAAGCATCGAGCCATGCTTATAATGAACTTATGAAGTTTGATAAAAAAAATACATATAAAGTAATATGTAATATTTAATATATTCTAACGAATTTTTAAAGAGCGTGTAGTATAACAATCGACGAAGTTGCCTTAATTAAATTATTTAAATTCTATAATAGCGAACGAGCGATAAAATTTCAATATTTCAATTAAGTATCATTGACGTAATTTCTTTTATGTCCTACATTTCATCCTTCGTACGTCCCCTTCGAATTAATAATAATGTAAAGATTGTAACTTAGAGCTTAAGCCGATAATGAAACTTTTGTACTTTGCTGAGAATAAATGCGAAAAATCAAACCTATATTTAAACCTTTTCTTTAAAACACTTTTTATTTATTTAATTTAATTTTAGTTTTACTTAACAATATCGTTTTGAATAACGCAAGTGAAAAACGTTATGTTATCGTTATTATTAATAAATATTGCTTATTTAACAAAAAAATAAAAATAAAAAGTTAAATAGGAGAAAATTAATATTTACGAAAATCAAATAAACTATTAAATCAAAATTTTCAAATTTAATTTCTAATTTTTTTTTTGACATTTAATTATATTAATTCTATTTTAACAAGTGGATACTTTTTAACTTCCTGACATAACAAAATTATGCCTATTTTTGAAAATTGAAATAGTATTAAATTTTACATATCTTTAGTGATACTTTTAATTAGATAAGTCTATACTGATTTTACTTTATTTTATAAATTCGGCAAAAAAAAAAATTAGTTTTGTTCGTTTAAGCGATGTCTGTAACACTCGTATTCCATTTGTAAGAATTATAAAAACATGTGCGGCATTTGAAATATAAGAATTAAACGTATTTTAAATTAAATATACCAATAAAGGATTAAGATCTTAAGAATTCTTACGAATTCATGTACATGTATAATAAATAAGTATTAATTTATTTATCAATTCAATCTTAAAACATAACTATTACCTTGAATCACAAACGTTTTCTTTAAAAAAAAATTCAAATTTCCCGCGACTTTTAACAATCTAAGATACCATTTGCACGCACTCTTATCAACAGCAGTCGATAAAAAAGCTTTCCCCCAGAAAGACTTACTTCCGCGAGATGGCACTGCGTCGGCTACTACACGCCTCGCTAATTCGCCGCTCGCGGCGCTCACGCTCATCTGCGCGTGCACCGTTGCGTGTTGGGTCGCACTGCGAGTTTGGCCACAGCCAGCGGAACGACGACGTGTCGCCCTCACCGCAGCTCTCCAACAAGCAGCAGCAGCAACAGCAGCGGCGGCTCACCCTCGGGGGACGACTTCTTGAGGACCGAGCGCGGCTCCCGCCAGGTCGCCGGCACGATGACGGCCCACGACCAGATGCGGGCGATGCTCGACCAGCTCATGGGCACCGGGCGAAACGGTGAGCACTCTTGACGCGAATTACGAGCCGAACCTACGGATCCCGACGCCGCGGGGACACGCACGCGCGCGCGCGCGCGCACACGCCCGTCCAAAATGGAAGCCCGCGTGGCCGAGCTCCCGAGGCTCTTACTTTCTCAGGCCGATCGAGTTTCGCGCATAGCGAAGTGTCGCCGCCCCGAGTATCGATTTTTCGCGGCCGACGCCGCGCTGGCCGCAACGACCCGACGGGCACCGTTACACGTGCCAAGGGTATATACGGCTGTGTCGACTATATGGACACGGCTACGCGCCGTGGATTATGCACCATTTCTTTTCTTTTTTTACACGCCGATGCGCCGCGGCCCGACCGCCGATGGCTCGATATACATACCTTGCGGATCGGTCAGGAGGACTTTCTAATTTTCTCTGGGTAGTGGGTAGAGATCGCGTGGACTCGCCGGGAGAGCCGAGCTTTCCTTTTGGCTTTTCGAGCTTGTATAATTTATTTTCCGCAGGAGTTTGCGGGAGCTGAAACTATTTATGGCAGTGTTGCCTATTAAATTTTGCTGCGATGGAAATGAGGAATTGATTATTCGATTGATTTGTTCAAATATATATTACTAACGGTTTTTTGTCCATGCATCAGAATAATTTGATTATTATTTATTGACTCCATTAAGCATGCGATTGATTTTATTCACTGCACGTACATACCTAATTCTCTTACAAGAAGTGATTCAGACTTTATTGAATTCTTTTATAGGATTATTAGGCCTATTGCATTAGGCTTCTGTGCTCCATAATTTCATTTCATTATTTGGTAATGCCATACCTGACACTTAATATTTATTCAATTATAACAGCTCCAAAATTTATTATTTATTATTCAGCATCTATAATGCACAAATTTAGGGAAGATATAAAGAAATATTTTTTATAACAAAATTATCTTTTTATATTTCAGGTGAAAACAACAAATTCCAAGTGAAATATTCAGATCCAAAAGTGTGCAAGAGTTTCCTGCTAGCATGCTGCCCACACGAAATTCTCTCGTCAACGGTGAGTAGACAATTTTTAAACGTGGGTAAGCTGCGTTAAATTTTCACATTTTCATTTTTTTATATCAAAGTTCATACTAGACAATTGTTCTCTCCTAAGACATTCAATCATACCCAGCAAAGAAAGTACATTTATTCTCTGAGTTGGTTGCTGTTTTACGTAGTTTGACATTGGTACTTCATAAATGAATAATCTGTTAAAGGTTTTCTGTCAAACATGTGTAAAAAATTTATATTGAATATGAATCATTTTATAATTGAGTTGTATTTTTAAAAATACATGAACTTAATTATAAAATGATTTTTCCAAATTTCAGTAATTTCTTATGCATTTTTGATAGTCAACTCTCTTTAATTCCCTTTGAGATCTTTTCGTTGAGCAGCCACTTTGAATCTTAACTAATATCGAACTGTTGACCGGCAGTTCTCTATTTCCAGAGCGTCTGGAAAACCAATTGTACGCAATACCCTGTCGAATAATGTACCATTCGTAGATGTTGAGTAAAGGTCGCGTTAAACCCGTAAGTACTAAAAGTAAATAAATAAAAAACAAAAAGGACGTACGTATTACATACAATTGATTCTACTAAATTATTAAGTAACATGGATATAAATTATTGCATACATCATACAAGACACATACCTGGGTAAAAATTCTGATCTTGAAAAAACTACTAATCAATGGGGAAATGAATATTAATATCAATATCAATATTAATATTAATATTAATATTAATGAAATTTATGAGACTCGGTCACTTTTAATCTTGTTTTATTGCAACATTTTTGAAATCTACATCTATTATATTTTAACTTTCAATAAATTTCCCAATGAATTAGTACGATTTATTTGGACAAATTTTTAACAAGGTACATGCACATTCATTATGTTAACTTTGCTTGGGAAAGATACATCGGATAATCGTCTTGGCTACTCCGTCTTAAATTTGCGGAGATAAATATGATATCCCAAGATCCAACGTGTGTGAAACAATCCTGTCTCATGCGTTTCTTGGTGAGTAGAGCGACCTTGTAAAAAAAGTTTATGTCATGACAAAAAGAATCAGTATACAACTTTTTTTTTCTTCCACATCCATTGAGCTTGGAGAAAGAAAGAGAAAATAAGACTATGATTCCCGTGAGTATGAGTGTTTAAAGAAAGAAAGAGATAAATCCTTTTTTTATTTTGCTCGCAGAAGCGTGTGAAAGGGAATCACTGACTGTAAGTAAGCCATCGCAAATTGCCAAAAAATATACTCAGTTGAATTGAGTTATCCAACACTTTCACTATCAACTCAAACATTATCAATTATAAACAATAACTTCATTATTTCTTTACTGTACTGTTGGAAAACTCGAAAATTCATACTTCCAGTGGATTTTTTTTAAATTCCCATAATTGGGTTCTTATATAACTTTATCAAGGCATTTGTATTTTGTTGTAAATTAATCCTGTTTTATTTCTAAGTTTCTTTAAAGCAATCATCTAAAAGAGTAGCAAATTTAAAAAGTAAAATTAATATTGCTCTTAATGCATGTATAACATATATTTGATAAATAAAGCCAATTAGGAAAACTAATTCTCTTTACTGACTTTCTATCTCTTCCTTTTTTTATTCTTTTCATTTCTTTAATTTCAATCTCGTGACTTTATACCGTGACTGCTATAAATAATATTTTGGCAATTAGCGACTGTAAACTGACAAAATAGGCAAGTTCATGGATAAGGGAATTTGGCTCGATGGAATAAACAGCAGAGGTGTTTCTTATCGTACGTATGAAAATCTAAAATTTTTAAAAATGAGTATTTGAAAACCGGTCTTTAAGAAACTATTATGTCTCTTTCGACAGATTACTATACTGTAGAAGCGAGCATAAAAAGTTAAAAATTAAAGAAAATATAAAAAACTTTTCATAAATGTTAGTTAAACATTGAATAAACATGTAAAACTTAAGGTTGTGTGCTGATTATAGCATCGTTGTCCATCGCATTGTCAGGCGGAGAGGTGTTGCCACTCTGTAAGTGAAATAAACAAAATATCTATCTATAGAACGTTTATTATTGTATCTTTTTTATCTTTATTTTCTTGCTATTTAATATTACGAATAATTCCATCCATGCCCAATTACAAAATTCGATAAATTTTCTCTTCAAATAACTTTAAAATGAAGGAAAAAAATTTGTTATATTTGATGATGGGAAGGCAGCATTTTTTTACGAGATTAGCCAGGTTCCTATTCCTGTAGGTGAAATCTCAATGTAAAGTTAAGCCCAACCGTTACCAGATCGACAGCAGCCTTTGAGCTCTCCGTAGGCATTATTAACCGGTGTGGAAGACTTAAGCCGAAGACTCATTATCTTTGTAAGTCTGAACATAAAAAGAAACTTATATTTAAAACGAACAAACTATAGTACCGATACAAATAAAAGAAACACTAGTGATAATACTGAATGTTATATTAACTGATTGGTGAATGTATTATTCTTTCTTAAATAATTAGGGGGTTTCTCTTCCAAAATATACGTAGATGAGCTTTATCTTCATCATTATCCAATGTCTTCAAAAGTTCAGGTGGACATTGTTTCGATAACTCCTACCACACTTTTTATTTCCATCACATTTGTCTGCACTTTCTTGTTAAATGGCATTTCATGAAAATAAAAACTAGTTTGCACTGTGTATTGAAAAAACAAAAATGAAAAATCATGTGATGTAAGTAAACAAGCGAAGAAAGTTCCTCGGATGATGTTCAACCTTTACTTAGGAGTGTTTTCTTAAATACTCGCAGCAAAATGCAAAGGAAGCGCCTTAGTTCAATAAGTCTACGCGTCTGACCGTTTTTGCATATAAATGTTTTACGTACATAAATTTTACTCGTGAGTGGGATATTTTGCTCTCCGAAAAATAAATTTTATAAGCGAAAATCGATTGTGTATAACGAAAAAAATAGAAAAATTTCATTCGAGAACGAGATTCACAAACGGATCTCATGATTGATACTTACGACTTGTCTCTAATTAGTTTGTGTTTATGAATCGCAGCGCATGGACCTGGGAGAATGCCCCCAGATTCACGACTTGGCCCTGCGGGCTGACTTTGAAGCTGCTCAGAAGAAGAAGGACCACTTCTACGACATTGATGTGAGTATTATATTTCTTTCTTATTAAAATAAACGGTCATTGACTTAAATATTAACTTTTAGACTTTGTCTTTGTACTTTATCACTATTGATATAAAAGTATTTTAAAGAAAAAATTAAATCATTAATCTTTATTTTACTGGAAACTAAATAAAATTATTCAAAAAATAACAGTGATAATAACAAAATTATTAAAAAAAATAATGAAAAACACCGAAAAACATCAAACACTTTTCTGAAAGATCAATTTAGAAAGTAAAGAATATTTCCAACTTAAAAAATATATATAAAAAAAAAAATGTATAAATAAATTACATAAACATACAGATTCTTTAATGATTAGTATCTCAGAATAAATCTCTTTAAAATTACCTTTCAATAATATATTTAAAACTTATAAATTATTTCTGTACGATACAAATCAAACCGTGAGATTACTTGACAAATCTAAAATATTTACTTACTACAAAAAAGACTAATGCAAAATTCTCATTTCCAGGCAATGGAACATCTACAAAGTTTCATAGCCGACTGCGACCGTCGTACCGAGCAGGCTAAACAGCGCCTGGCCGAGACTCAAGAAGAACTGAGCGCTGAGGTCGCCGCCAAGGCCAATAACGTACACGTGCTGGCCGAGGAGATCGGCAAGAAGCTAGCGAAGGCCGAGCAGCTGGGCGAAGAGGGCTTCGTCGAGGAGTCGATGAAGTTGATGGGCGAGATCGACGAACTGCGCAAGAAGAAGAACGAAGCGGAACAGGAGTACCGCAACAGCATGCCCGCCTCGTCGTACCAGCAGCAAAAGCTGCGCGTCTGCGAAGTGTGCAGCGCCTATCTTGGCATCCACGACAACGATCGTAGGCTGGCCGACCACTTCGGCGGGAAGCTCCACCTGGGCTTCATCAAGATCCGCGAGAAGCTGTCCGACCTCGAGAAGACAGTCGAGGAGCGCAGGAAGGAGAGGCGCGAGGCCCTGATGGACAGGGGCGGCAGCAGGCACAGGAGCCGCAGCCGCGACAGGAGCCGGGACCGGGACCGCGACAGGAACTACAGGGACAGGAGAGACAGAGGGGACAGAGGGGACAGAGGGGACAGGGACCGCGACAGGGAGAGGGAGCGCGATCGCGACAGGGAGAGGGACAGAGATCGGGAAAGGGACAGGAGAGACCGGGATAGGGATAGGGACAGGAGACGGTCCAGGTCCAGGAGCCGCAGTCGGAAAAGGTAAATATTAGGTTTTATCCTCTGCTTTTATTTCACTCGATATAGTGTTTCTTATTTATATTAATTATTCGACGGATTTTTAACGAATATTTAGAAAAATTTCTTTAATCTTAGTGCATTTTTACTGTAACCTATTCAGATAGTATTAATCTTTTTTGTTGTTTGTTTATTTTACAAAAATCAAAATATTTCTATGATGAAAAAAAGGCCGAACTGACATGTAAATTGAAAGTTGATTGATTCTCTGAATCTCCTTTCTTATTGCATTCTGATCATTCAGCCGAAGCGATCACAACTGAGAATTAGATTAAAGAAAAATAAAAGATTTTAAACTTTATCTTAATAAATAACAAATGTAATTAAAAACTTTTTTATTATGTTTCAGGTCGCGTCGCTCGCGCAGTGGCAGTCGCAATCGTAGATCCCGCTCACGCCGCAGTGGCTCCAACGATCGCAAGAGATAAGCAATCTTATCTCGCAAATTACTTTTTCGTTTTTTTGTCAAGATATCACCAAGACTTTGCGAAAAGTCGCAATCTTAATCAACAAGATACAGTAAAGAAAGGAAGAACATAAAGATAGCGACATTTTTAACTGTAAATTCTTAAACTTGCCTATATAAATTAGGAAATTTTTTCTTTCAGCATCTGATTTAGCCAACCACACAGTTACACTCAGTCATGTAAGTCCATTATCAGTTTAATATTAATTGAAGGATTTTTTGTCTCTTTTGTATTAGTAAATGAATGATTGATTAATAAAATGTTCATGTGTACATACGAACGTAGGTGATTTTTCTCTATTTGGAAATGTTCTTGCATATTTATATGGATGACTAGTTAATTTTAAGTGTAAGAATTGTATAACAAATGTAGAATGGAAAAATAAATAAAGACATGTTTAAAAATAGAAAGACGAATCGTTGCTATATCAATATTCCCGTGTTTATTTAAAATTTTATACAAAACTGACATTTTTAATCGTGTCTGCCAACGTTTTTTATTCATTGCAGGACATATCAAAAGACCAAACCACATACAAATTATAAAGGAATTGCTTGCCAAATAGTTATAAATATAAAAATTTCGCATATAAAAATGTATCGATTTGTATATAGTTTTACAAATATTTCCTTTAAATAAATTGCACTTATTTGTATTGACTGTTTTTAGAAATTCGTTAATATTAACGTATTTTATAATCGCAATCGTACCAGTAAAATAAATTCAATACTAAATGGAAATACTATAATAATAATGATCAAAAAATCATCCCTGTGTATACTTAAACGCTAATTCAAAGAAAAAATGCAAATGAACAAATATAAGCTGTAAACATATAAAAGAAAATTTCTTTGCTTTTGATCTCGTGTTGTTGGTTTTTGATTGTAGTATACATAACGTACATACATTGTAATTTGTAAACCAAATCAAACTTTCAGTAGTCACAAACAATAATAGAAAAAAAATAAATCAAAAATTTTAGCCAAATACTGAATACAAGAAATGAATAAACTACGAATTATTTGCAATCATAATTGTATTATCTTTTCAATAAACATCACCTTTAAACGATATTAATAAATGGCTTCTATCACAGGAACTGTTCGCGTTGATTAAACTCTTAAACACCAAACCGTAGTATTAAAGAGCTACAGATTAAGTTTTATATTCTGGGTCACCTGACTCGCTCATGCACCTTCTCGCTTTTTACAAGTTTAGTGATAGAAACCCACTATAATTTAGATCCTACTACTGTGATAAAATTATCGAGATTCCCCTCCAAATGGAGGGCCGTGCTTTGATGCTTAAACACATCCATTTTCATCACTTTGGACAAGCACGCGGAGACGTTGATCGTAGCCCAATTGTTGAAAAAAATAATACAGAGGTATTATATGGCACACCTAATAAATGGTGGCATTTTAGATTCCTAGACTAGAAGGAATCACCGTTATAGGTGATAGAAAACGAAAAATGTATTTGATACAATTTTCGCCAACGGCGTTAGTTGCTAAATACTACACACGTACGATCAATTTAAAATGTGTCATTAAAAAATGACTTTAGTATTTTAGTCGATTTCACCTTTGGCTCTGAATGTTTTATTTTTATGAAAAAATTGGCAAATCTAAATTTTGAATCGTTAATATTTTTAAGATTTACTGATTTTTCCTTTAAAGAAATCGAATAAATCAAACAATATAGTTATTTTTATTATTACCCTTATAATTTATCAAAATAATTTCACAAAAAAGCATTTACAAATATTCTGACCATCAAAAAATGGTCAAAAGTATATTTTGAGATTTCCATTGTCAGTTTAAGAAAACATTTCTTAAACTGTTTCTATTATTATTTACAATTAAAATAGACCAAAGAAACATTTTATAAAGTCATTCTTAACAAAATGTCTTTCCATTAATAATCTCAATTTAAAAAAAAATCAATTAATGAAATTAAATATTTCAATTACTGGTAATAGTGCACAAGGTACAAAGGTAGCCCGATGATTTTGCCAAGTCCTTTCTTTTAAAATACATTAAAACTTGATTTAAAAAAATGCGATGAAGCATTACTTAGTGTCGTCGACATCTCTACAAAACGAATCCCGCTTTAAAACAAACTTCGTTCGTCAAGTAATAGTTTGCAACAATTAACATCACATTCGATTATCCTTCCGCGTAAAAAATTATTTTGCATCAACGATTCAAACTTCAGCCTCGCATTACAAAAGAAAAATGAAATCACACATTGGACATTAGTTTTCGTTGCATGCGATTCTGTCTCTTGATGCACTGTTTAAAACAGACGTAGATCTCGCGCAGGCCAACTTTACCGCCGGACTGTTTGCTGTACACGTTGAGATAGATTCCGACGAGGACGATGAGGCCCGACCAGAGGTACTGCAGAGTAAACGGTTTGTAGAAGAAGAGGAAGCTAATGACAATGGTGACGGCCTTGCGACAGGTAGTCACCGTCGCCGCGACGAACGCACCGCAGCACTGCACCAGAGACAGCACCACCTGCATCCCCAGGTAACCCGTCATGGAGAACAGCAGAGCGTAGCCGTAAGTCTCCACTGGATGCTAAAATTTTAAATTCAATTTTAAATTAAATACTAATTTCTTTTATAAATATAAAGTATTATTTGATATTTTAAAATAATTGAAATATTATTCTGTATTAAGTTACCTTGCTGCAGAAAGCAGCGCCTTTAACAACGTCTCCAGTGAATATGAGTATGAAAAACAAATATAGAAAACCAATGCTGTAGGAGTAAAGCACAACTTCGGTATTGCTAGCTTTGTGTTGTTTCATGGTTTTCTCTTGAATATTCCCTATCATAGCGTCACACAATAAAGCACAGCTGATCATTGCTATTCCTATGACGTCAAATCTTGGCGAAATCATGCTATCAGCTAGTGTAAAAAGAATGAGCCCAAGACACATTAGGCCTGCGGCAAAGAAATCTAAGAAGCCATATCGTTTGCCTTGGATCAGAATACTGCCAATGAGTACTGGAATTAGCTTGCAGCATTTGAAGATCACCTTAAAATTGAGTAGCATTAAAATTTTAAATTAAAATTTTTTAAGTTAATAAAATAAAAATAAAATTAAAAAAAAATTAAAAATACCTGAGTAGGATAATTTAGATACCCAAGGGAAGAATTTGAGAAACCCATGGTACCTAAAGTTAGTAGAGCAAGCAGCAGGTAAGTGCTGATTGGAATTCTTCTGCTTATACCTCGAATGCGACATTCTATCCATCCAAATATAGTGTAGTATGCAAACTGTATTAATGTTAAATACCAACCAAATGGTCTGAATCCATCTAATGTAAATATCAATTCCTAAAAATAAATAAAATAGGGAAATGTTATTCCATGCAACTCTTTAAGTTTACTTTTAATTTAGCTCTGAACTTACTTGTAAGTATCCATAAAGGATATAAAAAGTAAAAATTCCTAAACTGCACCAAAATACTTGAGCCTTGGCACTACAATTGCTGATGTCAAAGCAGAATAGTCGAATGTCCTTCTGCGATGCTTTTGAATTACTTGTCTCGAACAAAGGCTCTGAATAAATGAAATAACCATCTTAATTACAAAAACATATAACAATATAACAATGAATAAAAACTCCTTACCGGTCTGGCTCATATCAATTTTTTTATGCGACATTTTCACAGAAAATACTCCAGTCTAGAAAACAACCTAACCTCCGAGCTAATGTAGCTTTGTATATTTAAATACCGGAAAACAGAACTCCTGACATTTTGCTCAAATCGTCGGTGAATCGCGATGATAAAAACGCGGAAAGAGGAAGTTAATTCTTGTCGTGACTACAACATATTACGCGCGACGATCCGGCATATTTATTTATTATTGTTTTCGAAAGTATCAACGCGGCAGCCGCGTCGTCTGCATCGCATCTGGCACTATTTCGTAGTTCGAAATTCTTCCGGTTCGGTATCGTAATCGATTAGTATCGACCCAATTAAAAAATAATCCTAATCTCATAAATTCTAAGAAATTTTTCATTTTTAAAAAAGCTAATACTTTATTTTTAATTTTTAATATAGATATAAATTATGTATCGATAAAAAATAAATTACAGCTCTTTTTATCATTTTTACTGATGATAAGAGCATTTTTATATGTGTTATCTGTTAAGTAAATAATGAGTCAACGAAGACGAGTTTAGAAATTGTAAATATTTTTATTACACTCTATGCTCATCCGTCATTTACAAACAAAATTCAAAGCGCTCTTTTTCTTGAGAACGGAGAATACATAAAATTTCATCCTATCATCCCCTTCGCCTCTCCACTAATCACCCCCTCCCCCCACATTTTGTTCGTTAAAAAATGTATAAATCATCGTTTTACGTTACGTTTTTTAAAGGCGCGACTAACAATTCGAATTTCAGCAACTCATATTTACATTTGCACTTACAGCTTTCCTTTTCTTTAACCGTACGAAGAACTTAAACGAACAAGACCCGATCGCTTTCTTACATTTACACCGACCGACGCGTTTCTTAGCACGGGTTTTATTATTTATTTTACAAAAAATACTCGCATTCATTCATTCGTAAATAATCGAAATCTATATACATTCATATTTTACAACCGATTATCGCAAACAATGATTTTCTTTTTATCAAGCAGTAACAGAGCGTATTTTCTTTATCCTCCCATCGAAGTTAAAATGTTAGTGCTTCTGAAGCAATGAGAGATATTCGTTATTTTGTTTAACAAGTATTATACAAGTATGACGCTAATAATTTGCACCGAAAATATTATTCGTAAGTTATGTCAACATTGCGAATTTATTTAATAGTAAAATAAATGGGAAGTATAAAGTCACTCAGTTTCAGATCAGAGATTTTTTCTAAAACAGTAAAAGTTTTGATTCTAATTATTCGTCATCTACAACATTGACAGTAATAGTTAATTTATTTCAAATTGTTTTTTCTACTGATAGATATAATTTTTGCTAGTAGAAATTATTAGTTTCACAATTGACGCTACAAAAAAATTTTAACTTATAATAAATCACATTAAATAAATATTTACAGTATCACTTTCATTTTTTCGAATAATAAATAAATAAAAATATAAATTGAACATACATTTTAACTAAAATACTTCCCATTTTTTTATCCCATTCTTTGACCACCTAGACCTACTGAATTAAAAAAAAAAACAAACAGAAAATTATACAGACAAAATACGTGGCGCTCGTGAAGCGCTGCAAGATGGGAATGTCGAATATTAACAGTGCGATGAAAGACATGAGTGAGCTAAAATGCTCGCCGGCTCTTTTTTTCTTCTACCTTTGCGTATTTACAACGGGATATGCTAAAACGTATTCGAGGGTTTAAAAAATGAGCCAGCGGCTTCTTACGTTCCTTCATTGTTAAAACTTAATCTACATTCGTAAGCGCGAAAATAAACCTAGTCCGTAGAACATAAACGGAATGACTCCGTTAAGACTCCGTTATGAATCAAAATTACTTTTCTGTCGAGAGATATGTCGCCGGGCGAAATGAAATGGCTCTCGTATTAACAAATCGTAGGTGCACCATTTTTATATCACACTAATATTATTTTCGTTAAAGCGCCGATGATCTATCTTTATTATTCGTGAATTAAAACTTCCGAGATTGAGCTACAGCGAATTACTTTACAAATATACATGGAGTACACACGTAGATTTTGAAAAGTAACAAATATAAATTGCGATTCTGAGAGCAGTGGCGTTTGTACTGCGCCATGTGCGCTGCCTCAGATTAAAGCATCTTATGTACACGCGCTCGATCATCGTTCGCTTTTTTTGGTCGATCGATCGGATCATTTTAGAATATTGCTCAGTCGACAAACGAACGACTCTTTTTCTCTCTCCGACCGTGAAAATTTACGGTTTTATTTATTGGGAGGGCATGAGTCGCTTGTCTCCAGTGAAATTTAGATCCATTTTTAGCTACGAATATGACGTTCATTAAAAAGTCTTACAATTTGAAAAATGGTACATTCATGCATTATTTTTCTAGTCTTCCAATTATCAGTAAATAACGCAGTTAATTTAATTTAATCACTTTTTTAAACACGATTTTAATATGTTGAGATAAAAGCTGTTATAAAAAGGTTTGTTATAAAAATTACAATTATAACAAAGACTAGTGCATCTTAAAGCTATTTAAAAGTTTACAGCTTTGAGTCGCAGTTTAAATATTGCGAAAAACTTCATCATACGAACAAGAGTGATAATAATTGGGGAAGATTTTCACTGGAGAACAAAACAAACTCTCGAGCCACTGCGTCCAATCCAGATCACTGGTTAAGTCTAAGGCATGTTCGAATTCCATCTAGAGGGTCGCGAGGATCCTCGTGAAGCCGACACAGGCCCCCAGGACGGTCTGGCCGACGCCCCAGAGTAAGGCGTACAGCGATGACATCTGATAGCCTGCGGAGCCGTAGACGAAGGCCACCGCCGCCGAGCTCACTACACCCGAGGTTAACGGCATAAGCACGCCCATTATAAGGATCAGCAGTGGAAAGAACCTTCAAATATTATTACAAATATTGTACAATGCAACAAATTCATAGTCGTACACCGATTTAATTAACGTAATATAATTTAAGTACTTAACAGTTTTTAAAAATTTGTACTGTATCTTATTTTAAAGTTAGTCCATTATGGAGGTTTTATTATCAAACTTACTTTCCATATTTGTGTTTTCGAAGTGTGGCGAAACAGATAGCGGCAGCAATAGTGTGGACGAAAATTGACGAGAACAGTGCCCATAAAAATATTTGATACCACATTTCTGAAAAATTAATCTTATATCAGTAAAATTAACTTTAAGTATCCTTAAACTGAAAAATAATGTATAAATTAAGAAATACTTATTTAATATAAGTGAAGTAAAATTGAATTGCATGAATAATTTGAAAGGTATATGCTACAAGCATGTAGAATAGTAAATAATTAAATAAGAAAACATAAAAAAACTAGATTTACGTACCAGGGAACGATCGTAGGCTCATGATCGATGAATGTGGAATGGAGTAAATGGCAGTAATAAAATATTGAGTTCACTAAGCCCAATAACAAGTAAAAATCAAGATGCCAAGTGCGCATTCAACTAATCATTCTATGCTGAATTCTTGAAATACGCATACAAAGGAAGTAAAAACTAGAGAGACACAAAGAAAGAGAAATGGGATATATCTACATTAAAGCTGGAAATTTTTTTCAAATTTCAATTATCAGTCTAAATTTAAAGGTAACTATGTATTATTGCTTTCCACTACTAAAAGTAAACTGGAAAGCAATAGCGGATCTTTTCCAGCTCTACTCTGTCGTGTAGATAGGGAGACCAGGACAGGGGTTGTGACGGATAGGGATACACACCGGCTAACGAAGTCAGCGGTGTGTAGAAGATGCTGGCCTCGGGAGTAGAGGCACTCGCTGATGTGGTTTCTAGCTGCACATTGGGCATCGCGCTCTCTAAGAGGCTCCAATGATGCCCTTTCCTTGAGCAGCTTATTTGCTTAAACCATCCAAATTGAGAGTTAATCCACAACTCTCATAGTCTCTTTTGTTAATGCCATTCTTGGAGTATCAAAGTATCCTGTAGTTTAAAATAAAAGCATTAGCTAAATAATATAAGAATGTAAATAAAATTAAAATTAGACATTTTAACAAAATAAATTATAGCCTTTAATTAAACTCCAAAATCTAGTTATATTAATCAAAACACTTCATTTTAGTACTAACAATTAGAAAAATTTACTATTCTCATGGTACAATTTATTTCTATTTTAGAAAGTTTAAAAAATAAAAATATACGTGAAAAACTTCAATAACTATCACAGATCAATTCGTGCGTCAATTCCGAGCAAAAAAACCTCGAGTACAGCTCAAACACGAAGAATCACTCCCCGCACGAAAAAAGAATCGTCACACATCGAGCAAACGTTTTTATCTAATCTCACGCCGTCCACTAGAACTCGCTAGGACGAGGTAAACCGTGAATAATCGCGAGTGCAGAAAGTGTCGCGCGCGAGGTTAGGAGCGGCTGGCAGCCGTTGCGCTTCGATAATAATAAACACAAAAACAAACGGACCATATTTCCACGGAGGAAAGGAAGTGCCGCGCGGAGGCTGCACTGCTGCAGCAGCGTTTTGTCAGCTATATGGCTGGCCGTCGCGGTCGTTGCGGTCCCCACATGACGATGGCGACGTAGGTATGTACGAGGCGCTCGGAGACTCCTCCGCTGGGATATCAGCACCCCCGCGCAGACCTGCTCCGCGATAGAATAGTCGATGCGCAGGTTCCTCCTGCAGGCGGCGAATAAAGCGAGACGGAGCGGTTCACATGCGGTGCGGGTGGAACGGAGAACGATTTGCGGTCAGTTCGTTTGCTCGAAACAATTGGAAGCAATTATAAGCATTGCTGTACTGCGAAAGCAGTATTGTTTTTTTTTCTTGAGTGAGTATTCATTTTTTTTTTATATTAATATGACTATGTACGTTGATCGAGTGAGAAATAAATACTCGCTGAAGAAGTTCTATAACGTTTGGATGGAATATGGGAGATCGAAAGTTTTTTTGTTATTTACAAGTCTACATTCATTAATAAATCGTTCATTAATAAATCGAATTTAAATATATCATTCGTTTACGAAAATCCTACACTCAGGTTTCTTGCGTTTATTTTAGAATAATTGATTTAAATTTATTAATTTAATTCAAATTTACTTTACATACTTTGAACTATTTACGAATTAAAAATTCACGAATATAATTAAAACGAATATATACGACACCTGCTTATAAAGTAAAAAGTTTCTACTTTCTTCGTTTCAGTTTCATCTGAAAATCTCGCGGTTTTTCCCGTAACTGACCCGGCAACGACCGTCAAACCGTCGCATTACCATCTCGTGACTCTCGCCTCGGAATTCCGCGTGAAGGAAGAAACACCATAAAAAAAGAGTGGGGAGAGAGGGGGAGAAACCTGGCAACAGGAATAGTGCAGTGCTATAGAAGGGGGGGAGATCGGGGGGGGGGCTGAAAATCTTGGAACTGGCGGCGCATTGTGTAAATAGGCGGCGGGCCGAAGGAACGCGTACACCTGCCGTGTGCTGCTGCTTGTGGTGCATCCCCCCGCGGACGACGCCGAGACGACGTGCGGGTCCAGGGCCTGAGATGCCGCTGCTCCGAGACGCGGATCCCCGCGACTTTCCTCCGAGGTGAGCACCGCCGGCCGCGCGCCGACTCCAAGACGCTCGTTGGGCCTTTCTTTCGCCCGCACGGCCGAGTCCGCTTTCGCTCTGGCTCTCGAGGTGCCGTGTACACTCGTATTTTTTTTTATTTTTTTCATTAATGCACTGTGCTCGCGCTGTTTTGTTTATTGTTGTGACAGATAGTTCGTGGATTATTTGGTGGTTTTCGTGATTTTTGGAGGCTTAGTGATGTGATGGTAATGCCAATGGAATGGTGTGGACAGGCTAGATTTGTAAGACTGATTGTGTGGATATGGGATTAAGCCAGGTGGATAAATTACATCTGGAGTACTTTTAGATTTTTAAATTTTCAAGCAGTTTAAATGATCTTATTATTTTTTGACATTAACTATCTCGATAATTGACTTATTTTATTGTAAAATATTAATTGTTTTATTTTTATTTGTTAATTAATGTTAATGTAATTTTTATATTAATTAATAAATAAAATTATTTTTTATTTAAAAGTTTAACAAATAGATTTTAAGTTGGGATATTTTAAAGTATACGAGTAGTAAACTTGTGTTGATGGTAAAGTACTTTCAAGAGTTTGCATTGATTTCAAGTGTTTTGATTGTAAAGCCTGGCTAAATTTATTTACATGCTTTTTCATTCCATTCATCCCTATTGCTAGTCTTGTGTTTGCTTTCACGATTGCTTTTCAGCTCCAATTGCAGTTATTCATGCATGAAAATTATTCAAAACATAAAAAAGGAAGAATAACTATTTCACACTGAATAAATATTTATTATTTTTATTTTGATAACATTTTTTTTATAAATAAAAAACTTTTTAACTAAATGATGATTTGTTTGAGATGTTTAAATTATTCATTGACAAACTAAATAATTCTTACAATTTTATCATGTACTAAAATGGAATATTATTTTTCAGTTTTCAATAGCAAGTCTCTCATTGCACTTATTTGAGATGTCAACGTGCTCCAATGTGACAAGGCTCCAGCGAGCTAATCAAGACTTAGTGTGCCATAAATTTGTACAAAGGACTGATTAATTTTGAAAAAAAGTACAAAAAAAGATACAAGGAAAAGCAATGGCATCCGCCAAAGTATTATGCCTATTCTTGCTGGCAATCACCTTAGATTGCAAAGCTGCCATGGATGACAAGTTATCTAACAGTGTGCTAAAATGTCAATTTGGCAAGTCGATTAGAAAACAAATAGATGTACAGCCATTGAAAGGAGTATGTCTGAGGGATATGGTCATCCATTTGTCCCAACACATAAGAAGCCTCACAGATGATGAGCTTGGACTTACCAAGTATCAGGCTAAACTTGACAAGTTAGAATTTGTAGATGTTGTTACACCTTTAAGTACAAGGCTGACTGATCTTGTAAAAAATCTCAATGATAAGATGAAGAGGTACACAGATCTTCTTAAAGACAGCAACAGTGTTATTCAGCCTATACTGCTGAAACAAGGCCAAGACATTTATTCTTCCAGTCAGAAATCTGATGGTTCAAACAGACCTGATATCTGCTCCAAAATCACAGATGCTCTTGCCATGAATCTTCGTAATCAAGACTGGAAAAGTCTTCATATCTTGCCGGTACCTAAATTCTTTCTTCTGGAAATTTTGATATTGTTATATATAACAAAAACAAAAAAACTAAATTCTACTCTAATAATTATATTACTATTATTTTTCATTTTTCAGGTAAGCCAGCCGGGCACAATGTGTGGTCCGCCGAGCCTGGCGCACAATATCGGCCCACTGCTGCTGTCGCAGTGCAACCGCTCCAAAAACGTTTTGCTACTGTTGGAGCATAGCGCCGCCTTCATGAGCGACGAAGATGTGACACTGGTGCAAATAACCGCTAAGACCATCGTTCATATGCTGTCTGAAACGGACCACGTGTCGGTGGTGGGACTCGCTCAGGGTGGCTTAGCCCTTTGTCCCGAACGCGGCCTGAGACGCGCTTCCGACATACACAAGATCCGGCTGGACCGGCATGTCGATTCTCTCGTCCGGACGACCAGCAATCAGGTAAAAATAGCTAATAATAATTACGCTATTTTACAATTTTACAAGGATTTATTTTATTTCATATTTCAAATTATTTTATTTACAGAGTTTTTCCTTGGACCTCGGAAAAATCGTCGGCGATCTGAGCGGTGGCGAGCTTGTCCTTATTCACTTAACTAATATCTTAAAGGATCCATCTGGCGTTAATGCTTTAGCTGAGTCCCTCAGAACGAAGGGTATCACGGTGCATCATAGGACGATTCTTATCATGGGTGGTCATCAAACTAGGGTTAACGTTAAAGATCTGAACACCGTCAACGGAACGATCATCACTCTACCCACGCAGCACGTCCTCGGCTACGAGATTGCAAGGCTCTTTGCAGGTGCTTTAATTAAAATTATATTACACAATGTTTCAAAAAACTATAAAGTTATTAATTTTGACAAAAGAAATAATGAATGTTTATTAATATTGCAATTATGAATTTTTAGGATTGAAGTGCAATAAAGAAGATGTAAAACCGTACTATTTATCGGAGCCGTATTTCGAGCCTTACAGTAAAGCGATGATGGTATCAGTGGGACAGATTACGAATACGGCACTTCTGTCGTTTGACGTGCGGCTGCGTGACTTCGTAGAAGATATTACGTACTTCGAATCCGGTGCACGAGAAGTTCACGCTCTCCTGGTCGACAAGCGCGGCATGCTCTGGATGCACCGCGATTTTCCCCGCATGGAGACTATCGTTGAACAGCCCCTCAAGGTTTACCTACACGAGATCGAAAATCTAGATGAAAATATTATGACGAAAACTGGGTTAGTTAATTAATTTATTTTTAATATTACACTTTTATTTAAAAAATTTTGTTTAACAGAAAAATCTTGTCCCTTGCTACCCTGCATTTATCTGCACGATTAAATGGTTTCAAAATTTATTTACGCTATGAACGCTAATATAAAGATTTTATCCGAGAAATCATTAAAATTATTTAAAACAATATATAAAATAAATTAAGAAATTATGGAATTATTAAATTATTAAATTAAATTACATTTTAATATGTTTCTTAGAATGGCAGATCAAGCGGAAGGAGTAGTGGAGGTAACGAACCGTCTGGGTGCTCATCGACAGATCCACTGGCGTCACCTGAACTACAACGATCTGATCGCGTGCCTGGTGGTTTCGCGCCCTGACGAGGACGGTACTCGTTTGCCGACAGTGCGCATCCCGCCGACGCTGCCTACAGGCATACTCCACCATCGTCTGGACTTGGCACGTCGAGCGGAAGCGCTGTGTTCCCATGCGAACAACCGCGTAGCTACTCTTGAGGCCGGTGTAGTGTACCTGTCACCTTGGTGCTTCAAATCTCCCGGTGAGCAGGCCCGTCAGCTGGAAACCGCGCCATCCGTCACCGTTCAGAGCTACATGGCGTACATAAAAGATCTTACCCTTTTATTGACTAATCCTGGTATGCAAGAGAGCGTCAAGGCCGATGTTGCTATGCTCGCACAGACACTCGATCACTTCAAGACCAGGCATACTGATAGTCCACTCAATAAGTTCATCGTTCAGAGGTAAGCTTTTTTTAAGCCATCAATTTTCTTTTATTATTTAGTCCAGTAATTGACGAATCAAAGCCTTTTTTCATATTTTCATGCATCGAATTCAAATTATACGAACATTAATATCGTTTCATTAACTTTCTAATTGTAAGGCATAATACAAATATACATATTCACGTTTATTAAATCGTAAATGCTTTAACAAATTTTTATAGGTACGTGACATCGGTGAATAGCGGAGCACTGGTGATGTACCCTGGACTTGTACTGGATGCGGATCTAGATCCAAAGCGGCGCGCATGGTACGCAAGGGCATTGGAACGACCAGGTCGGGTGATGGTTACGCCGGCATATTTGGACGCCGGAGGCGCCGGCTACGTCGTCACTTTCAGCCAAGTGGTGCACGAAGGTCGCTCCGTCGGGTTGCACTCTAACACCGATCCCGCCGTCGCCGTAATGGCCCTCGACGTAACGCTGGGCTACCTCTCTCGTATGCTAGACGACATGTTCCCTCTCTGTACCGAGAATAGCGTCAAATGCTTTCTCATGGATGATAAAGGTTCGATAACTAGAATGTATATTTTACAAAGGCTTTCTTTTTATTAGATTATTGGTGTATCGTATAGACTGGTTCTTAAAATCGCCGATGCTGTGAATAAATTGTCTTTAATAGTTCAAAGCTCTTCGGATAAATCCTTACTTCTGAATAATTCAGTTAAATGCTATTATATAAAATATCAGTACTTTATAGACACTAAATCTGACTACAGAATTTTTTATTGCGAATATTTACGCTGTTATCTTTTCACTCTTTACGGCAGATATGCTGCAGATTTAAATAAAACAATTGATCTCTCGAGCTGTAATTTAAAATATTTAAACGAAGCTCTCGGCGAACTCCGACTCTTGAGTCGTTTGTATTCTCTTTTCAATTTGATGAGCAACGCGAAAGTACAGGTATAGGAAAAGGGAGAGAGAAGGATCGCGCGATTGCGTTGTATAAGGGTCCTTGAAGTGCCCTCCGCTCTGCGGCGGCCAAACTTCCCATTGAAATGGCTCGCGAGACTGACTGATTAAAAGTTTTTCCGCGGTTAGTTAAGGCAACGTCGGAGCTTGAGATCGACTCATTCAGACGCAATGGAGTTACAGCTTTCCCCTTTTTTCCACTTATTTGACCTCTTGTCTATTGATCGAAAAACTTTATTAATTTTTCTGCTTCTTAATGAAATGGTAATTGTTGCGTGTTCTAAATAAATTAAACGGTATTAAGAAGCAAACTGCAAAATTGTTGCATAATTATTATTCTTTATTTTAATGAAATTATTTTTTTATATCGCCTAATTTTCCGGTATTATTAATTTTAGGCTATCTGGTGTTCCACCCGTCGCTGCTTGAACCACCAGGCAAGGTGGAGCAGCAGCATCTGACGAATAAAGAGTTGCTGGTGGCAAACGACATACTGAACCACGAGCTATTCGTGCGAAAGAAGATGTGCGCAAGCCACATGGACGGAACGACGCAGCGTTACTACCAATTTAACATTTCTCTCGACGAGGTTCTCACCAATATCGTTCACGGCGAGCACTGCGTCATGTATCAGCTGGCAGTAGTGCCCAATACCAACCTCTTTCTCGGCGTCGTCAATGTCACCTGCAATACCCTCAACGCATTTTGTCCATGCAGCACCGTACGCATTTATTTTTACTATATTAATTAATTTTCACATTAAATTTTAATCAAAATACAATACATTTTAAGATTTCATTTTTAATTTTATCAAACTTGATTGAAGTTAAAATTGATTAAAGCTTAGCTTTATAGTTTACAATCTTCGTTCTGTCATTTTAGATGGATCGTTCGTGCCTCAACTGCAAACGCATGGAGCAGACAGATTGCGAGTGCCCGTGCGAGTGTTCGCTGTACTCCAGCGAGTGTCAGATGGAAGAGGCGTCGGCTGCCTGGGAACTCGAAGCTTGTCCGGCGCCTCAAGAGCAAGGTTCGAGCCTCGCCGCACCCTGGATCCAGGCTCTAGGTGGACTCGGGCCCTGTCAACCGTTTAGCTGCAAAACGTTTGCGACGCGACGTGATTGTCTCGGGGTCGTCGGCTGTCAGTGGTGCGAGCTTGACAGCGACGCTGAAACCCCCCTTCAACAGCCCTATTGCGCCGATCTTGCCCTGTGCTTCCGTGGTGTCTTCGGTGCTAGCATACCCTATGGCGATGGGACTTACAGTAAGCGCTGACATTATGTATTCTGGTTTCGTTGAAGTTAAGATTTCTTAAATTTATTTTATTTAAATTTAGTGAAGCTGTGTAACATTCTTTATTGCAACAAATCTATTTGATAACTAATTTAGCTAATTTTTCTTTTCTATTACAGAAACTTTCAAAATAACTATATAATTTAGAAATTAAATTATTCCTTTCCCTAATAAAAAAAACGGTGAATTCAATTTTGTATGAATGCTATTAATTATTAAAAAAATATTAATTTACTTCTAGAACAGCTTAATATTTTTGCCATCATTACAGATTCACAATCGACGGATGAGATGATGGCACAAGAGTGGCCGTCGGTAGGCCCTGTGGCAGGTGGCATATTGGCGTTCGTCTTGCTGCTGGGAGTGGCACTTTTTTGCTATCGTTTACGTTCGGTACACACTGGTTTAGAGCACCAGTGTCTGCACAATCACAACTCACCGGACACACTCCGCATGACCCACCTGGATTGCGACGGCGAGCCCGCGGATCTCGAGCGCGAACCCAAAACCAGCATGGACTCGGCCCTCCTCAGGGACATCGTCGCACCCATATCACCCTACCGCGTGTCAACTAATTACAGGTTCCGTCATCAATAGTTTTATTCTGGACTTCAGCGAGACATTTTTACCGGCATTTTGAGAGATTTATTGCATATTTTTATTTCTTGAAAATTTGTAGGCGCCCACCTGGCGGAGACAGTGACCATGGCTACAGTACGATGACACCTCACGAGGACTCGGAGCAGCAGAATTTCTCGGAGCCACTATTGGTGCTAGCGGGTAACGTATGCGACTCGAAAGAGACGATGTCCGGTGGTATCGTTGCCTCGGCGAGCAACGCTACCCTCGACTCGCCCACGACTTCAACTTCGACCACGGGAACGATTGTCGCTCCTGCGTCTCCCACGACGAATCTCGGCTCGCCTCATCGCGTTATTGCCGCCGTCACCGTCCATCGAAACATGGAGACCAACTACTGCTGAAGTGGTTGAAGTCACTTTTTTTTATCGAGAAAATAAATTTTTTCAAAGAAACAATCACGTAAAAAATTTTAAACAAAATATAGAAATAGTATAAATTGGTTTTTAAGATTGTGTCAGCATTGGTTTAAATTTTATTTCTGTATACGCATTTGCTACAATCAGAAAAGTATACAAAGTAATTCGAGTTTTTAATAATATTTTATGCTTTTTAAACAATGAAATGACAGGTTTTTATAGTTGAAGAGATTTTTTAAATGTTTTTCATAACAAGTAAAGTACTGGTTGCTACGTCCACATAAAGCTCAATCTGTGTAGTATTAACATTAAGTAAGAGCGTGAGATTATGTTTTTAAGAAAAATTTTCTGTAACTGTTTTGTGACTAACTTCTCGAGTTGGTTTGAAACTATGTTGATTTAATATAGATTAATTTAGCAATTAAGATATATTTTAATGAAATATGTTTTTATTAACGATGCATTTAATTTTGACTTTGGTCGAGGAACAAATTGACTTAGTAATTTTTTGCGAGAATCTGAATTTTTGCAGAATTCCATTGTGATTTTACATGCAATGATTAATGTCGACTTTTGTAATCGTATATACGAACGTGTAATAAGGTACATAGCCACTCTTAGCGTTTATTTACGTAGGATGTTCGATCATAACCGCTCGATTGCGCCCCGAAATTCACTGAAAAATTTCGAGGTACACTCGAGCAGGATGAGAATTTGTTGCGTAAGTTACGATATTAGCGCCCAAAGTGAAAGTTTGTCTTCCAAAATTTACAAACGATATATTTCGTTCGACAAACACGTCCAGTGATTATAGAATTTTCTAGATTTTAATACTTGTATACCTGTAAATTTGCAATACTTAATGAAGGAATGGTCGATAAAACGAAGTACAAGAATGAAAAGACGATCAATTTTAAACAAGCGAAAATGAACGAATCGTTGAAAGTACACGAGAAAAATAAATGCCAACAATTACGTACAGTATAATCGATTGAATCACTGCAGCAGCAACAGAAAGACTGTTTTGAATCCAATGCCAGCTTTTTATAAATGAAATGAAATTTTATACTTTTTATGCGAATTCCTTTTTTTTTTTAATTTTTTTACACCGATTGTACAAGTAATATTGTATGTATATTTACATAAATATATACAAAGACATTAAGTTCGATCGTCTATAATGTTTTCTACTCTAGCGTAGTCGTGGGTTGAATACATACTTTAGAAGAAAGTAAACGTATAAAAAAAAATAAATAAAGCAATTTTTTCATATTTATATAGTTAATCTTTTTTATTTTAAACTGAAATATCGTGTTTTTTATACAAAACTACAGGAATGAATATCCAAGCTAATTTAGCTATTTACAAAATACCCAAGACTGCGTATACAAACAAATAATTGTATAGTCCATTTGCACAATAAACGTGTACGTTCATAAACATTCGAATACGTAATTATTTATTGAAATATTACTTGTAGTAGTATTATAGGCACCGTAAATGCATTTAATAAACGTGTACGCACTGTTGATATAACGAGACGAATTTTTTCTCAGGCATATCGTTATTATAAGAAATCGCGAAAACAAACAAATTATATATATAAAAAAGGTATATTCTTTCGGTAAATTTTTGTAATCGTAACGAGATGAAAAAATATCAGTGAGAAACTTCTAAAAACAAAAGCAAACGTCTAAGTGAAAGTAATAATCATGTGCCGATTCATATTGAGGACTGGAATAAAATGCTGTTATATGAATGAAAATAAATTTATGTGAAGAATCGATATAAACAAATGCAAAAAAAAACGAATTAAAGGGAAATGCTTATTGCTCATATTCACAGTGCCAAAGTACTTTAAAATATGTAATCATCGAAACATATTTTTCTATGTACAACACATTCGTGCGTGCGTGCGTGTGTATTTGTGTGCGAGTATGTGTCTGTATGTGTATGTGTGGGTAGGTGCGTGTATAAGGTGCGAAATCGTATAGGACGATATTCAATATTTAGAAGGCAAACTTGTTATTATGTACGATGAAAGAAAATTTTATATGTATATTATTATAAAAAATATAAATATTATATCTTAGAGACTAATATACTAAGGAGTATTTATTCTATTTAACAAAAACAAACATTTTTTTAACGCCTTTCATAAAATTCGATACACACGACCGAATATAATTCTATTTTCAGTATTGTATTTTATAGAACATTAACAAAAGTTAAAATCAAGAAAATTATGGTTTTTTTTTTTTTAATTTTAAGCAAAAGTTACTCGAGTAAGGTAAAAAATTTCAATGCAACTTGAAGGAAAATCGAAAATTTTAAATAATTTTATTTGTTTCATTGTTTTTAATTTAAATAAGCAAGTATTTTAATAAAAATTTTTACATTTTTGTAGGTACTTAAGAAGGAATTAACCAATAACAAGGCAAGGCAAGCGGGGTAGTCGAGCAGGCCAGCAGGGTCGTTATGATGTGGGTGCGCTGCGCTTCCCTGTTCTAACAAGCCGGCTTTAGCGTCAGTTCGTTGCCACTCGGCTAACCTTTAACATGTCCTTTGCAGTACGTACGCTCCTTAGCCCCGCTTACCCTTATCTCTTATGATTGCCGCCCTGTTTAACTTTGCTTAATAAATTATTATTTTTTTTTGCTGTTTTGTTAAAGTTCCAAGCATGAATTTGGGTGAACATTTGGAAGATTCAGAAATTTACTCTTTCTGTGCATTTAAACACTCATGGAGAATAAATTTTAACGATAAGGACATACTGTTTACAAAATTTAGAAGTCACGGTGGAAATTGCGAGTGGTTTCTCAGTTTTCAACGTAAAAGTAATAATTCCTACTGTACAAGTGAAAATCCCCTTTGCTCCGAAAATGAATCTAATCTTTCATTCCAGAATCATTATTTAGAAGTGAGGTTAAATGATTTTTCGGACGTTTATTCCAATTCGAATACCTTAAAAAATAGAAAGATTGATATTCAGATTTCTAATCCAAACAATGAAAATGAGCAATATAGGAGCATCAACAAAGAAGTATATATAGGTAAATTAAATAATGTTGTTCTGATACCTTTTGTATACGAGGAAGAAAGCATAATCAACGAATTTGTCAATCAACATGACTCCTTAACCATTATTGTCAAAATATTTGATAATTCAAATGCTACATGTGAGACAAACAATTTAAGTGACGATTTTAAAAAATTGTTAAATTTGGGAGAAAACGGTAATTTCAAGACTCTTGTTGACGAGAAGGAACTTCTTGCGCATCAAGATCATAATATATTGGCTAGTGGTCAAAACGACGATTTTTCAGCTATATACGCGGAGCAAATTAAAGAGTGTGTAAAAATTTCCAAAATGCGCGTGGAAGTGATAACAGAATTTTTGCGTTATGTCTACACAAGAAAAGTTCACATAACTGACGAAATAGTTTTCGATCTTTTAACCGCAGCAGATAGATACGAGATACACAGTTTGAAAATATTATGTGAACAAAAAATTGTCGGCAATTCGACTTGACAATCAGAAATGCAACAGATTCCATAGAGTATGCTGAATATTTCAGTAATGAATTTTTAAAGATACTATTGCTTTAAAAACTATTGATATATGTATATGTTAAACAAAATGCCAATACAATAGTATTAAAATTGAAGATTCAATCAGGCAACGATTAAAAAAATAAATAAACTTAAACAGTCTCTTTCTTGTGAGACTGTAGTAAACCAATCAACTTTATTAAATCTGTAATAAAATAATAAAATTTCGTATTCTAAAAGAGTTTTTTCGTTTTCATACTCTCTAAAAACGTCCATTTCACCGTTTGCGCACCCAAATCCCTCTGCTTTTGAATTTAACCATTCTGCCTCGCTATCGCACAGTAGTCGCGCCTCGCGGGCGAAAAAAAGGGGGGAGGGGGGGAGATACGGTATAGCCGACTGGTACAGGCCGCGAAAGGTTAGCACTCGCGGCTCGCATCGCAGTCGAAGCGAGGCAGCGGCGGCGGCGGCGGCAGTGTGTGTGCGGGGGCTGCGTGTGCGCGTCGGTGGCCGAGCTCTCGCGGGAGAGCGCGTCGTCGAGGTTGTGCGCCGCGAGCTGCTCGCAGCGTGTGACCCGCAGCAGGGGTGGCGGCGACAGCGGCCGAGCCGCGCTGCTGGTGCAGAGGCGGGCAGCGCGCCTCGGGATTAATATCCGCGATACCGCGCGGCGGCGGCGACACCGCGGGGGGCGCGGCAGCAGCCCTTCCCCGAGGCTAGACGCCCGCTAGGCGAGAGAGAGACAGAAGCGCGCGATGGCCAGCCACCCGGGCCAGAGCGGCGCCGCGGCCAACGGCCCGCCCGGCGACAGTCCCCTGGGACTCGCGCCCCAGCAGGCCCAGCAGCAGTCCAACAACTTCGAGCCCCTCGACAAGAGCTCCTCCAATACGCTCAAGGTGGGTAATGCGCCGTGAGGGGAACGCGAGAGTGTGGCGAACGAGAACCAAGGCCCGGGTGATATGCTCCTTCAGGGTCTCCGGTTGCTGAAGGTGTCAGGGTTATCAGTGTTGTCCAATGCCTTTGGCGGTACTGGATTTATGTTGATGTTCGCTTAGCTCTTTAGGATGAGTTTGTTTACTTTAAAAATGTCTGGTGTTTTGGAGCAGTGTGCGATGAGCTGAATCTTTCAGGGGGATAATTGTTGACCTCTTGAATTATTCATTGTCACCGTGCTTTTATGTAGATTTCATAAGTACAGTGATTTCATGCAAAACTGAGTATTGATATCGCAGTTACGTTCCCCTTACTTTCTACAATATATTATTTGTACTATAATTTGTTTTATTAGAATGATAAGCTTCATAATTGAACAATTGAATGCTACTTTGAATTATTTGTCATTTGAATGAAAAGAGGATATCCTATATTTATGACCATAACGAAACACTAAAGTTTTACTGGAACAAAGGAAGCAATCGCTGTCCGGGAGTAACACATTTACTGTTGAAATCTTTTATTATTATTTAAAATATTAAAAGGAATAATTTGCCTTTTATTGAATATAAATTAAAGTAATCTTAAGAAATACTCTTTTAAAAAAAAATTTGGTATTTGTATAATCAATACTTATATTTAATTGCTCTGTTTATGTGGTATTTTGAAATTTAATGCTGGTATTAAAACATTCATTTTATTTATCATGCTTTAAATATTCTTCTTTGTTTCAAAATATCGAAACAAGATATACATGTACATTTCAAAATTAAATTGTAATTTTTTTAAAGAATACTATCCATAAAATGCATTATATTGATAATATAGTATAAAATAACCTTGCACAATTTTTTTAAAAGAATAAGATTACTAACATTTATAAATTCATATAAAACTGTTAACGATATTAGATCCATTGTAAATATTGATATTGAAATATTGCTATTTGAGTGCTGGTGTTAACTTTATTAGTACATTCCCTGTTGTAAACAAAGGATGCCATAAGACTTATTTATAAACTGACAGGTATTGAGACTTCCCACTATGTTACTACTTATTTAGACAATTTGCATATTGAATCATCAAAGGATTTATGCAAATCAATCTCATAGGATTCTGCAAAAAGTTCTATAGAGACTAAAACTATACTTTTTTATTTTCAAATTTAGCGTAATCCAAAAATGGAGCTGTGCAAGACAGATCTGCTGAAACTACTTGGCTATTTGGAAGGTGAACTGCAAGCTCGTGATATTGTAATAGCAGCTTTGAAGGTAGAAATAAAGCTTTTCCGGTAGTTGTATGAAGGTGCAAGCTGCATTTACAAAAACTTTTGTTTTCACTCGCAGTCTGAGAAGATGAAACACCTATTGAATTCGAGATACAAATGTGGGACAACAGATCCTCATTCTGCATTGGCCAGGGATGTGGCCCTTGTAGGAGGTCCCTCTTCTGCTCAGAGCAATCAATCATCTGACCAAGTGGCGGCCACCCTTGAGACACTCATTGCAAGACAAAGGTATATGAAGAGCCATATGGCCAAGATTTTGAAGAATGCTGAACTCAGGCACAGAACGGTTTGTACCATATTATTACCTTCTAATAAATTAGATATTTGTAAATGTCAATTTTATTTTTATTGTTTTTTCTTACTTTTTCCCTACTTAGCGATTTACTTTTAAATGTACAGGTAAACTAGATAAATCCAATTACTTCATTAGAGGAAAAGAGTTTTAGGACAAGCCTTTTAAGAATTCAACGTTCTTTTTTTTAATCAAATTAACTAATGCAAATTACATGACTAATTTTACTTCTTGATTATGTAATTTGAAACAAAAATTAATAACTTCCTATTAATGAATGGCTCTATGAATAAAAAATTAATTTGAATTTTAAATTTATAGTTAAATGATAATGAAATCAGATTTCTGATGTTTTTTTGCTCAAAATTATATTAGTATTAATGTGCTTACTACTTAGTATGATATTATTTCATAATAACTTCACTATTATTTAATATCACTGTCAGTAAATTAAGCTAAAAAAACTGTACATAAAATTTTGAAAAAAATTGTTTCCACTGCCAGGTGATCAAGGAGCTGGAAGAGGAAAAGCAGAAACACGAGCATGACACTGCCCAGGGCGACGATATAACGTACGGCCTGGAGAAGGAGCGGACACGACTCAAGAAGGAGCTGGAGTTGGAAAAGCAGGAAAAGAAACGTCTGGAGGCGGAGACGAAGAAAATGAGCGAAACCCTCGAGGAGGAGAAGAATCGACACAAGCAGATCGTCCTCATGCTGCTAGCCGAGCGTAAAAAGCTTATCATCAAGTACATCGAGGAGCGTAAGAGGTCGGAGGACCTTGCGCAAATACTCAGCGAGGAAAAGGTAGATTTTTCATTGGAACAATTCTTTTCTTTAATCTTCTTGTTTGAAAGGTGGCTGGATGATATAGAAAAATTATACAAAAATAATGTAAAGGATATGAAACAATAGTTGTATGAGTGTTCTGAAGCTATTGTTAGATTCATTGTATATGGAAATGGGCTAATAAGGAGAGGATTAAAGATTAACGTCATGGCATAAAATAGAAAATAAAAAATGTGAAAATATAAATGAAGCTTATAAATTAAGAAAATAAATTGATTGCAAGTAAGAAGTTAAAAATAAAATAGAACAAATAAATTTAAAAATGAGCTGTCACTTTCAAAGTATAAGATAGCTATCTTAATAAAAATATTTAATCTCTTGATTTATTGAATTTTGCTAATAGAATATCTTACGTTTTAATAACGTTATACTATTGAAAGGATAATTGAAAGGATTGGAGAGTATTTTGTTAAAAAATATTTTTAGTAAAGCTCTAATAATTACACATAATTTAATGAAACGAAAGTGAAAATAAAATGATAAAAAATCTTAGGTACGCACGGACTCGATGGCAGAGGGTCTGGAAGAGGAGAGCAAAAAATCCTTGCACATGGAGGCGGAGATGGAAAAGCAGCAGGCTCAGTTCGACATCGAGCGCTCGCAGTTCCGCCAGGTGATCGCCAGCAAAGATAAGAAGCTGATGGAGCAGCAAGCTGAGCTGGACAAGATGCGCGCCGAGCTTGAAGGATTGAGAGAACAGCAGAGTCGCGGTGGTCCAGTACCCGCTCGAGCCGGCCAGGCACCACCACCGCCGCCCGCCCAACCCGCCAATCTCGCGGCCATGCCCAGCATCAGAAATGCTGCGGCTCCGCTCAATGGTAAGACGGTATTTTAATTGAGTGTAATACCACGCGTTTGTGACGAGTCTTGTACCAACGGGAAAGTTATTAATTAATTTAAGAACAAATTTTTAAAAAGTTGCGTTCGATTAAAATGATTCATTGGATCTATCTTTATGTAATTTAACAAGTATCCTTGTTGTTCGTAAATAAAACGAGTCATTTTTATGTAACGAACTATGTATTTATAGTCAAAGGAGCAGTTTTAGGGGCAGGAACACCAATGGTCAGCAGCAAAGTAGTGCAGCCTACGGCAACAGTTTCCAGTGTCCCAGTTAGTGGACCGAGTGAGTATTAAATAAATTCATTCGATATTTACGTCGTGCTCGATTAACATTCATTTCAATTCTATATTTAAGTTTATATACATTATTAATGATAATTTGTCTCTTCCAGCCACCGGAATAGCTAGACTTGTCTCGCAGGCGTTACGCGGCCCCCCATATGAATATTCTGCAACTTCAGACACTGAAAAAGCACCGCCGCAGGAGGCAGCCGCCACTATAGCGGCTGGCGCTCAGGTAACCTATCCACAGTACTGTCCAGTTGATTTAGCCTTGAAAAGTCAATTTTAGTCAGGTTTTTCCCAGTGACAATTTTTTTTCACAACTTGCAAGTTTAATGGGTGTACAAGATTTACAGTATGCAACAGTTAGATACCGCGTCAAGCATAATTTACTCATTAAAATCACTTGTTTTAAAAATCTATCTATATAATTTTATTTTAGAGAACAAAATTATAGCTATTTTTTGTTTGTGTTTTATTTATCGATAAAAAAGACACTTTGGGGTTTTAATTGATTTTAAAAGTTAACTTACTTTGTATTTTTTTTTTTAAATCTAAGTATTTTTTTTTAAAGCCCACTGCTATTAGCTATCTACTCTTGCAAATTGGGAATTTAATCATACACAGTTTGATTACCATAAAAAAATTCATCACTGGATAAAATCTAACAAAAAAATTTTTTACCAGCTGGACTATTACCCTAGCCACTCAACGCTGATATGAGACGACGCCGGCGGCCCGCGACATTCCGGGCTCGTGCTTTTCACCACGTACTATCGCGTTGATGAACACGATACTTTCTTTTATGCCATGTTCTCTGGCGACCGACACTAACGCGAGCCGCCGCTTCGGATGTTTACTTTTATTTAGTTGCAGAACTAAAACTTTTTATTGCATAGACGTTTTACGGTTTTAGTTAAGAAATGTTTTTAATTCGTTTGTTAAAGTAAGATTAATTCCTAGCAGTAGGAATATTTTAACGTAGATTAATCCTCTTTTGAGAAATTTTGTTAAATATAAGTTGATTCGTTATAATAATTTTAGAACAATTTTGAGAAAAACAATTAGTTTCTAAAACTAAATAAAAACTTTATTAGAACTAACGTAATTTTAGAATAAAAATACGGTGAAGTAAAATTTACTTTTTAAATTCTAAACTTAAATGACTATCATAGTAGTACTTTAAACTAAAAATTTTAAATTTACAAGCATTTAAAAAATGCTGCATATGCGAAATAAAATTAAGTAGGAGAATGTAAATACAAAAAAAGTCGGTCACTCTCATTTCAAAACGTCGATAAGTAATTTAACTTTAACAAGATGAAATGTGGCGTAATAGTCTTTGCAGTTTTCCTCTTTCCACGCAATTTCCTCTCTAAATGCAAGAAAATACTGAAAATCTAATTATTTTCCATCAAGTAAATATTTTTCTATCGCTACCATGAAATTGCAAAGAATCTAACTTCATCAATCTCTGACATCTTCAAAAGAGGAAAAAAAAGAGAGACAAGAAAAGAGGCATCCGAGGCGAGTCCCTTGCTTTTTAGCGTCGATCGCGAGAAATGGAGCGTTATTATATCGCGCGCACGTACGAGCGCGCACATTTTCTCCATCGTCCGCCTCGCTTATGGCACGAGGAAATTTTTCCGCGGAAAAGTTACTCAATCTTGATTAAAGCGAGTTATCGTCTCTTCGAAACAGTGATTTTGAAATGTTATAGCTAGAAGTAGCTAACAGAAGTAAGCGAAAGTTTAGAAAAAATGAAAAAAAATATACAATATAATCGGGTTTTTTTTTTTTCATTATTGATTTTTCTGCAGTATTTATCGTGTTGCAAGTTATGTAGTGTGTTATATTACTGATATTATGTTAGAGATTGTACAGACTGAAGAAAAAATGTCGAGATCTTTTAATATAATTAATTGTGGCTAATTAAATTTGCAGCAATTGCATTAATTGTATGACTTATTTCGGAAATGTTGGTAATTATTTAATTAATTATATTTTTTGTTAAGCCGGATAGTAAAATTGAAGCTATCATTATTTAAACTAGTTTATCATTATGATAATTCACAATTATATCTAAAGTTAAAATCATTCAAAATTGTGAAGCATATTGCAGACGTATATTATAAAATTAATATAAAATTCTGTGACCACACTATCAACCAACAATTTTTTAGCTAAAAATCTATATATTTTTATTTGATAGCTATTAAGTATTAAAGTAATACTTAACACTATAATGCAATTAACTACTTTTTTAAGTTTTTTCTTATAGAGCAACAATTTTTGTATTTAAAATAATATTTTTAAATGTCAACCGAAAAATAAATTAAATGGTCTCGATATTTTTTCCTTTCTGTAAAATGTGCGCTGGTATTAAAGCCATGCGAAAGATATGTTTTAAACATACAATTTTAACGGGATTGCAGGGGCAGAAGTCATAAATGTTTTTACGGAGTATAATCCAAAGTAACGACGATTATTTTATCTGCCCCGAGACTTTAAAAAAATAATTGAATTTTAGTTGCGTCTAGTCGTCTAGTCTATTAGGTTTATTTTTTATAGATGCTAGTATATAATCGATTGTGTCAGAGGAATATTTTAGAGTATAGGTGAATTTTAGAAAGATTTAAATATTTTACAATTTAAGATAGTTCTTTCAAAACTACGAATTAAATTTTTTATCTAATGTCATAAAATGAAAGGATAATCTTTTTATCGTACCTTTTAAAGTGTTACTTAAACCTAAATTGATATTTTTGAAGACTTTATCAAGAAATTTTAAAATGAGATATTTTTAATAAAAACATGTTACATATATTTTAGATTGTTTTAAACAAAACATCAACTTATAGTGTGCTTTCTAAATTAAAAAATTAAATACACAAAAATTTAAGAGTTTTACTAAAGAACCTTAATAGAATTAAACAAAAAAGAAAGTGATACCTATACACACATTGAAAATGTACAAAAAGACGAAGCAGCTAGTTAGCGTCGAAGATTTTTGTGCCAACAAGCTCGACAATTTTTCTTCTTTTTTTTTTGTGCGTCGCTCGAGGTCGAGCAACTTCGGGAAAAGTTTTCTGGTCGTGGGGGGTTCAGGAAAGGCCGCGATGTTTTTCCTTTCCCAAGACTTTCTCCCCCGCCTCGAGCGTAAACACTTATCTCTCTCGACTCCGCCGAGCCCCTCCGCGCACTTGTTACACCCTTCAGCGAACCCCGAGACGTGCATGAAGGCGATCCCTGATTATTTTATCACTCTTTTCCTCCCCTCCACCCCTCCCCTCCCCTCTGCACCTGCACGAAGTGCACTTTCCTCCAGTGAGGAAAAAGGACAATCGATTCGATTAGTTTTTTTTTAAATACACTTTTCGTATTTTCACGTTTGAATTTGCACCGATGAGAAAAGGTAATGAAAGGGAGAGGCTCGCTTTCTGCGCTGCAAACGAGAGTTTTTTTTTTTAGTTCGTTTTCTTTGTTAAGGCACTTTATACTTTACACACGTTTTATTATGCTGTTTTACTTTGTGTATTTACAACTTATTATTATTTTGAAATGTATATCGAATTTCCTTTATTAAACTGACGTATACAACTCACTTTACGAGCTTTATTTACGATTTCTTTACCCAGCATATATCTCCTTGATAATGCACTGGCCGGTGGTTATTCAGACAAAATTCGCTGTCAGCCTGTCTCGCACACCTCTTGATTGGCTTCGTCTCTCTCGCCACTTTTTTTTCTAAATTCTGCAAACCATTCGTCAAATGGAAACAAGTACTTTCAATTGCCGATCAATGAAGCTATGTAATTTTTGTTTTTCTTCGAATTAAGAAAAAAAAATTTCTAAATTAGAGACAGCAAATTTTTCTGAGTGAGTCATTGGCGGCACTTTTTTTTTAATTTTCCTTAATCTCACGCTGCCGGAGCTTCGCTTCATCGAAGGGACGCCTATAAACTGGATCGCTTCTTTGGTGGACGGCGCCGATGGATGCAAAACAAATCTTTATTGCCTGTCGCAAATTAACTAACGGGCAATCGGCTTTATTTTCATTTATGTTTGTATCTCTCTCTTTTTTTTTTAACTTCTTCTTCCTGCCTGCCGCTTCTACTTTTTTGGTTTGGTGCACTCCACGAGCTAAAATCCACGTCGAGGGGATCTGTGTCTTACGGAAGAGGACTTGCGGAA
>UXGC01000311.1:0-36860 GCA_900480045.1 Eurytoma adleriae
TTTCTAAAAGGTGTTTTCCCAAATTACCATGAAGATAATTCAAAGTCATATTACTAACAACTTGTTTTAAAACTATGTTGTTTTCATATGTGGCATTATTCTTTGTGAAGTAATTTCTGAACAAAGTGACTTCTTGATATGAACTGCTTTGTCGACCTTCAACGTATCTGAAAAAAAAACACAAATAAAATTATAAAATAAATAAATTCTAAATTATAATAACAATATTATATAACAAAATTCTTACAACGCTGGTGTTTTGTAATTCTCTGTAAACAGATTATTGTGAATCCAACCTTTAAGAGAAGTTGCTAAACCACGTGAATCAGCTCGAATATACAGACCACCTTGATTTCTCATTACTAAATTGTTCTTTAAAAATAAGAAAGGTCAAAATGGAATTAAACGATTTATTTTATATTTAAAAGGATTCAAATTACTAATACTTACTCTGAAATAAACCGACTGCGTATTCTGAATATCTAAAGAAACAGCAGCAGTGCACGTGCTGAAGTTTCCGTAGAATTTTTCACAATTATCAACGAATTGATTTCGTTCCAATGTTATTACAGCATTAACTTCTCCGGCGCTGGAATATTTAACAGCCCCTTCTTGACAATTTGACAACACCGAATATGATACATTGTGCTGCACATCACGGTCTGTGTAAAAATATAACATTTTACTAACACTTCTTCAAAATTTAGTTAATAAAATATTGTAACAGTTTTGAATATTGTCATTGATACTTACTAAATCCTATTGCTGAAATGGGTAGAGTAACTACTTCAGCAATGAAACCATGAACGCTGCTCGCACCCGTAGCAAAAAGTTTTACACTAAGACTTGGTCCCTGCGTTCTGAACAGTTTCTTTTCCTTATGACTGTTGACGTACAATTCATCGATTTTCTTAACGGTAATATTGTAAATATCACCATCGTAAAGCGTTAAACTATCTGGTCTTCCCGGTTTTCCAGTGGAGTTGTACAAATTGAATTGTAAAAGCCTGTCAAGGAATAAAGAGTTATTTTTTTCGAAATTTTAATTAAATTAATTAGTAGACAAAAATTATTAAAATTTATACCTAAATCCAAATGGCTTTGCACGGTGACTACTGCGGAAAATTTTAACACAGTTTACTGGATTGTTGTCATATTTATAATACAGTAATACGCGTTCTTCAATGGTGACTTCTTTGGTGGTATCACAAATATCCACTAGACTGAAAAGTCTGTACGGGATATTCAAATCTTTCAATGGAGTAAAGGAACTTTCATCGGCTTCGCGACCTTCTCCGGTTAGCGACAGTATGTTAACACCGTTGCCAAGTACATTTTTAACTTGGTTGAAGAGCAACTCAATCTAAATAATTGGCAAAAATCATGATTAGAAAAAAACGACGATAATAGATAACTATAAAAGTTCTTAAAGAGTCTGAAAGTTACCGTGTGTGTTGGTGAAATAATGTTAATTCCATGATAAGCGCTTTGGTTTACATTCACCCGCGTAATTGAGGGAGATTTCATAATGGACTGCACAGCAGCCGATTTCTCGTTGTGAAGTATTCCAGCTCCCGTGATGTTAACGAACTTGAGTATGGACTCTACTCTTCTTACTGTCTCATGGGTGACCACGTCGTGAAAACGATACTCATATAAGTAGTGCTCAAATTCGCTGTTAGCGATGCGGATACCTCCCCAGTATCTCTTCGATTTATCAAGATTGCGTTCGCCGCAATGTAGGAAGACGAACTGGCCGTCCCAAGGGCACTCGTAACGGTGGCCAAATAATTGACCATTTAACCGGATTTGGCAATCTTCAAGAGTTTCTTCATTTCCAGTGCACTGCAATAAAGTCATTCATTATATTACTGCATTATTTTATCATTTTGATTTTATAAATTATGTTTAATGTTCAGAGGTTTCTTACCTGTAAAGGTTCTGGCCAAGACCATATTCTGGTCAATGATCCGGGATGTAATTCATACCTACGATCTCGCGATACGTAAACGTTAAGCGGTTCAAATCCTAATTGACGACAAGCTACTTGTGCGTTACGTTCAGTAAACCGATTATCACATAATGGTATCCACTGAAGGGTAGTACGGTTAAAGTACTCTACAAATCCTGGAAATCAAACAAACATTTTATTAATTGAAACTAGTCATTGATTAAGTGTACTAAATAAAACATAACAGTATTTTTAAATACGTAAACCATACCTTCATTCGTTGAACTTGTGCAATTCTCCTCTTTGCACAATCTGATCGTTTCAGTATTAACGTCCCTTTTCCTCGGGATCTCATACTTTTCACTGATAGGTCGCATGACTATTTCATGACCGGGCGCACCGACAGCCTTCAACGTACCAAGTACGAGAATTCCGACGTTAGGAGCAAACTCCATGACCACATCCGGATAGATGTGAAGCGTAGCATCAGGCATGACGGTGATATCTGAACGAATGATATAAGGTTCGGCTCTCGCGTGAAGCGATAAGTTGTCAACTATGCGACCGCCTAGGTTGTTCAAATCTACCTCCATTGAGGGCTCCCACGATGCAGAAATCGAGGAATCCATTGCGTCAGTTGTTAAGTAAGGACGGAAATTAGCTACAGCGTGATCGTTCCAGTCATCGAAGTCGAAAATTCGCTGCCTGAAATCACAAACATTTTATTTAAAATAATTTCTTGCTGAATAAATAACGAATTTATTTAAAAAAATTTGATTAGACCTCAGTGTTTAAATCTTACCTGATTTGAAAATCTTCAGCAGTGCCCCACCAGTTTTCTGTAACGTCAACCTTGTTGTTGATTTTCGCGGTTCTAATCCCAGCCAGCAGCTCGTAATCCAGAGCATTCTCGCCGAACAAATTTCTGTTTACGCGCACCTTTTGGATGCCGTGAAAACCTACGACATAAGAAGGCGTGTCGAACATCTGATGGATGCCGCGACTGGTGGTCGCGCCTCGGCTATTCTGCTTGACCTCGTTGAAAACGAAACGCGCGTCGATCTCGCCCATGATCTCGGACTGGCTGTCCGCCCTGAACTCGACCATGTAACTGCCGACGTTGCGCTCGATGCGGTTAGCTTCGATTTTCATCCGCTTCTCCATACCGCGGACGGATATGAGTCCGGTTTTGCAACGGTTTCCGTCAAAACGGTTCCGCGACATATTAAAGCTCGCGTAGTGCCCATCCACGACGAAAGCGAAACGCTCGTTTGCCTGCCATGTATTGTTATCCATGTAAATGCTGTGGGTGAAATTTTCATTATATTGCCACACATAAGGAAGTGCTACTTCGAAGCCGCCACCCTGGTTGCGCTCGATCGTGCTGTCCTTTACTATCCAGTGAAATAGATTGTTGGATTGGCGCATATCGCGACTGTATTGGATGATACCCCGACCATTGTCTGTTATTAGACTGAAAGAATAAACGTAAAATTTAATATAAAACATACGTAAAATAGAAAAACAAGTTATTGAGTTTGAAATTAATAATCTCACCTGTTGTTAATATGGATAGCAATTTCTGAAATGTTTGAATTGTATACATTCCAGTGTGGAGAATTTATATAGATTGCCTCCTCCTCGTTGTGAGAAATTTCGCAATTAACTAATTGAATAGTCTCGTTCGCTTTGCGAAGATAGTGGTCGCCAAGTTCGTCGATATAACGGTTGTAATACGAAGCAAGTACTCCATGTCGATTACTTCGAATTTTTGTGTTCATAACTCTTAGAGTTGGAATTGGACCCCGGATTATCCTGTTTCTCAAATCCTATAAAATAAATAATTATCATTTATTTTTTTTCATTTTTTCTACTCATATGTATTTTTTCCAATAATTATCTTCATAAATCAGTTTCTTACCGTAGGTGCCGGAAGTGCAGTCAGCACCATGACAGTACCGCCTAAAGCATTGTCACCGCTGTGATATTCAAATATAACGATGTAAGAGCTCGAAGTTACCGGAAATACCGTGAGATCTCTTTTGACATGCCAAACATTTCCTTGATGTTTGATATTTTGAGAGTCATGCAGTACAATTTGTTCGGTACTTCGGTTATGGATCGGATTCAAAAGCTGTATGCCGACTACATATCCCGGCGTACACTGAAATTGATAAAAAAAAAAAAGAATTTCATAAAAATTACCAATTATTTCACAAATCCTTATCAAAACAAAAAATTAAAGATATAAGTAACTTACCCTAATGTGGTGGTATCGATCGATGGCTTCACCAGAGAGCTTGGAGGTGACCAGATACTTTGTTTCGCCCATGGCTAGCTCTATATCGCCGCCGTGTTCAGGGACGATAATGGGATCATATCTGATATCGAGTGATGTGTCCGGCGAGCTGATAAACCATCCCGCAAGTTCTCTCTGATGCACTGCAGAGAAAGCTGGATTGTGCCTTATACCGGCGACTTTATTGTTCTCCAAACGCGAGCTGGCGATGCGAAGCCCCAACTGCTTAAAGCTGATGCCGCTGCCACGATTGTTTGAGAAGTCGCTGTTGCGCACCGTATTCACCGCATCCGCCGAGTAGATGTCCGAGTACAGCACCCCCAGTCCGTCCTGCAGGTTGTTTACAATCTTGACGCCTTCGAGCGAATGGCGGGCGAAGTCTATTTGTAGAGCTGAAAAGAAACGATAAATGTATTAGCTGTTTTTGTAAGAAATACCATGCTTTTATTATTAGAATTACGAATAATATTGATTCTGGATATGTTTGATAGTAATCTAAAAAAAAACTTTTACTACTGAATAAAATATTGACGATGATTGAGCATCCAAAACTCAAAATTAAGAAAATGTGATCAATAATAGTAATCAATCAAAAGTTTTACCTGGCTTGAAAGTACTGGTAGTGTAGTCTAACAAACCAGCTCTCTCTATGGTAATGTATTGCAAGTCGCTACGAAGTGCCAGCGGCCCGAATCTAAGACCAGCCCAGGCAGCTTCTGTGCATCTCACCCCGACGTCGTTCTCGTGCGTGCACGAGTTCTCGAAATCGTTGACGGTTTCTGCTTTACAGCGTGAGACGTCAACATCATCGTCCGTGCACTGAACGTTCGTCAGAATAATATCCTCGTTAGTACCCGCACTGGGTATTTGCGAACGCTCCATGAACCAATTGTCGGGGTCGAGAGTCAGGCCCAGCTGGTGGCAGACCAATGCCGCATCTCGCAGCGACCAACCATAATTACAGACTGTACCCCACTTATCGCCAATTCGAACCTAAATACAAGAACAAAAAATTGTTTATTTTATCGTTATGACATAAAAACAATATTTAATAAATTTAAAAGTTATAGTACTGACCTGCAGTCTACCTTCATGACTCGTTTTACCGCCGAGTAACCTAACAGGCACTCGACTCTCTTCGACGGGTGGCGGGGGCATTTCGGTGTCCCCGTCCATGAGGGTGGTCTCATTGTCTGCCGGCGGTACGATGATCTCCTCCTTGAGAGTCATCAAAATGTTGTTGGGTCCGGTGCCGTGGGCCACAAGTTCGCCTGCGACCATTATTCCTACAGCCGGGGGGAATCGCAGCGTCACACCCGGTTGAAGATTCAACTTGCCACCGGGCCGGACATTGATGTCCCGTTTTACAATGTATTCGCCAGCCTCCAGGATCTCCTGGCCATCGACCTCACCTCCCACTATATTAGTGCCAGGGGCCAGGAAGCGCGGCACGAAGGTCGGGTTCGGGTTTATTGTATTTGTTGCCGGGTTATTGTAGTGCAGCAGGTAAGGAATATATTCTATTTTCGCCAAATTATATCTGTCCTTTCTGTAATAGAAATTAATTTTTTAGTAATCAGTTTGACATTTAGTACCGCAACTAATATACGGTTGCTTGAAATAGAAATAATGGAAAAACAAGATTTACCGATGAAAGAGTCTCTCAAATATTTCCGGTTGTTCGCTCGAGCCCAACCAGTTGTATGTGCAATTAATCACCTTGCTCTGGTCTTCCAAATGTGAACCTATTTCATAGGTTGATTCAGGATTGTGGAATATATTTCTGAATATGTGTATGTTACTCGACGAGACGGCGACGACTGCTGAAACTCTGGAACGAGGAATTAGACGTGAGCCTTGCACGTCGCCGTTATCGAAAGGCTCACGTGCTTTGTTTCGTTTTAAGAAATTTCTCGTAAACAGCAAATGCTGTACGTCGCTGTAAGGCGACAGCCCGAGGCTGGCGACGAAGAATCCACGATTGTCGTAGAACTCGTTGTGTTGAATCAGTAGGTCGGTCGGTAATATATTGAACTCCTCATACAGAGGATTGCGCACCAGAATACAGCCGTAGCTGTGATCGAGGAAGTGGTTGTACTCGATTACACCGCGCATATTCAGCGCTGGACTCAGTTTTATTCCAAGTCTGGAGTTTTGTACGAAAACATTATGACCAATTTGAAGCTTTAGAACACCTTCACTTGAACGCCAGCTTGACTCAATTTGAACCGCTGTTTCGGCACTGCTGTTGAACCAATTGCCTGTTATGTTAATATACGAATTGCCCGTTGAATTACCAACCTGTTGACAAATTTATTTATTTATTAAAATTAGTTGATATTTTTAAATTGTATTGAAGTTATGCGTTAAATGCACGAAGTAAATTAGAAGGGAAATTAACATAAATAACAATTTCTAAAAAAGTATACTAGTTAACATTCAAAATACTCACGAGAATACCAATATCTTTATTCCGAAAAATTTCAGAATATTCTACAATGGTGGTTTGATTAAAGTGTATGTATTCAGTAGTGGAGCTACTGTTGAGCCAGACGGCCACTCCGTAGCCCTGATTCGAAGAGATACTGGTTTTGGAGATATTTCGGCTACCACCGGTGACGGTGATGTTGATACCATCACCATGATTGAAGGCGATGCGACTTTCGGTGACATTCACCTCGGGTACGCCTCCCAGCACGTGTACCCCCGCCACGTGCCGATTGTTCGACACCGAGGTGTCGTCTATGTGAAGTGCTGAACGCAGTCGCTCTGCAACTATACCGCGGCCGTTGTTGTCCGCGACAGTACTCCCAGTAACGTTTAAATCGTAAGTCTTCCCTGAGGACAGAAGGATCGATTAATAAAAGCAGATAATTAAATCAGAGAATAGAATACGTATGAGAATGAAAATACAACTTACTGTAGCCTGATGTGAGCCGAAGGAAAGCTACCATTGAAGTACGTGGTTCCGCGAAAAATTTAATGTACAAATTTTGCCTGGTAGTGGTTATACTTTGCGGTAGTGTTCCATTTCTCACGCTTACGCGTGCTAATAGTTTTTCACCGGTGCTAATTCCGTCGTAGATTTCTATAATCGCAGAATCATTTCGGTCGGTCTTCATTTGTAAAAAATTTACAGTCAAAACGTGTCCTGGTCTTGTGAAAATATGCTGTAACAAACATAACAAATTTTTATTAGTACTAGTAGGCATGTTTTAGGTAATAGTTTTATTTAAATTATTAAATAAAATTTTCAAGTAACTTTTGATTTTTTAATTAAATGTATTTTTAATAATGTGCTTTTAATATCAATCAAAGTCGTAAAATATAAATTTTAAATAAATAAAATAAAAATAAAAATAAATTAGTTGATAAAACAGAATTGAATTGACGATAGGGGAAAGTGTTAATTACAGACCTGAGGACATCGTTTATGATTCGGTGCGTATTTACTTTGTTCCACCGATATAGTTATGGGGAAGGTCTGACTAGTTGTCGTGGGGAACGTGCAGAGGTCGTAAACGTCCACCCGGTCGGCTTTATCGTCGGGCCGTTCATCGTGATGGATATACTTAATACCATCCGCGTCGTTATCGGACACGATGCAGTTGTTGATCAAGGCTTGGCCGGTGGAGCTATTCATGTAGATTCCGTACCCTGAAAAATTAGATCACGCTTACTTATCCACTAATAAAATTTAAAAGGTTGAATAGAAGAAAAAGGTGTAGTCAGAGGTGCGATCGCCTAATCACCCTGGCATAGAATTCGATAATTACCTCGATTACTTTGGACGGTACAGTTGGTGATGACAATAGGCGCGTCGGGCACTGTTACGTTGATGCCAGTAAACGCTGAACCAATAATTGAGATCGATTCCATTCTAGGTGGAACGCCTTCGACGTGCAAAGCCGACGTCACGTTGAACTCACGCCCAGAACCGGCGTGACTGTGAAAAGTTAAAAAAAATAAATGGTACTGACTATTATAAATAACAATGTTTTTCCATTTTCATCTTTTACTTAGAAATCAATATCTTATATACATTTTCTTAGAAAATTTGGTTTAAAGTTTAATAATTTGTAATTGTGAAAATTAATCAATTAATTTTTGTAGTTCTAATTTGTCACAACATTTTCAATTGCTTTAACAATATTGAAAATAAAATTTACTTTTAATTATGCACACAGTAAAGCAGATCGTCCGATTAAAGTATTTAAACAATTTAAAATGCTAAAACAAATTGACATACAAAAATACATCAATTCTCTCAATTATGACGGTATCGTACCCTACTCTGTCTTACAATTACATACATCAGTATGCAAATAAGGTTCACTCGAATAAAGATCTTACCGAATTTCAACGAATTTAAGTATCGACTTCGATCGCCGCACGTACAGGGTGTTCTCCTGCACGAGCGGCCGATCGTACAGAGCTCCCTCGAAGCGAACGCCTCGCCAGTGCTTGATAGCACCGGTTGCACCGTCGTGGTACGGAGAACATGCTATTCCCAAATCCGGATGGTAATCTGAAAATTGTATTTAAATGTGATTAAAATTTTTCTCGATTCAATTAGGTGAATTTAAAAATATATTTTTTATGCGTGTGAATGGATAAAACTTACCACACACTCCGGCACCGAGCATTCTGTGATGCCATTGGCCGCAACTTTGCAGAGATGACTCGGTGCCCCGACACTGTGGCTGCTCGTACAGTAGGCGCGGTTTCGCGGGCCACTGCCTGTCCATCCAGCTCCACCAGCGGCCGCCCTGATACCCCAGCTCTCGACATGCCGTTTCCAAATCAGCACGTGTCCAACTGTAAAAAAGATCGGTTTGCATTAATTTCATCGTTTTATAAGTGCGAAAAAATAGAATTCCGATAATATTTATCATTTTATAACAAAGTCAGTCACAAACAGTTAATTAATTATATTAAAGAAGAAATAAAATAATTTTTAAGATCGCTTTTCTTTTTTATTTTTTACACGCTATAATTTTTCTATTTGAAAACGATTCCCTCAGTTTTTACATCTTAACGAAATATTTGATTCAATTCAATATTTAAATAAAATATAATTAAAATGCAGTAAGCAAATGGATAATAAATTTATAAAAATTGTTAGATTTTGCAATTAAATAATTATATTCACTATTTTGAAATAACATCATCGATCATTAATTCATACAGCGCTTGATCGATCGTATCCAAACAACAAAATTAAAAAGAAAACCGCAATGTTTACAATGAATTTCCTCGAAATCCGGCCAAAATCAAAAGGAGAACAACAACTAATCGATCGATTCGATCGATGAATGAAATACCGTAGCGCTCATTGAGCAACGCTGGATACTCACTTTCTGCTGTTGGTGCAGACGGATCTCCATTCCTCCTTGTGGTAGATCTGGAGGCGACCCTCGAGGGGGCTCGGCCCGTCGACGAGACGGACCGAGCGCCCCTCCGGCCGACCGGGCGGACCCTCCGCGCTCGTCAGCACGATCGGCTGATTGTCCTCCCCCTGGAACGAGATTAAATGCGTCGTGATTAGCCGGTCATTGTAGGATCGCCGCTTGGAATTTTTTCCCTCCGACTCGCCGGCTTATCGCGGCATCTACGAGGCTCGCGTATCCCGGCGTTGCGCAAGCGATCGACGTTCCGTTTTTGATCGGTAGGCTCGATTTTTGAAAGGCGATTACAGGCGCGCACGGGGAGTGAACGGCTTCTACTTCGATTCAATTGTGAAATAAATTTTTTGAGCGGGATTCACTTTGATTGGTTTCACTTTAACTTACTATTCAATTAAGCGCGTGTGTAAATTAAAATATTAATCGCTAGTAAACCCGGAGAAATTAAAGAGAAGAGCAGAGTATTTCAAGGTCCCGGCCGATCGCAAAAAAAGAAAACGCGCGACGGAGAAGCACACACACTGGGCTCGGCGGCGGGGCAGGAAAGCCGTGGAAGAAAGGGAACGCTGCCGGAGGATCTTACCTAACTCGTAACTGTGACTGGACTGACACGAGCTCAATGACACGGGCTGTTTATATAAACTCGCCGGCGAGCTGAAAAACCCGCACACGTGCGTACGCTGCGCCGGAGGGTGGGGGAAGGGAATCCGGAGCTCGTACATCGGTGTGTACTGAAACTCATTGATTCTTGACTCGAGTCGCGAAAATATTTAATTGAACCTTACACTATGTTGAGAATCTATTGTTTCGATTTTTTCCTTTGGATTTCAAATATTGAACTAATTTACGATTGTACAAAAGTTTGTTTCGAAATATTTCTTTTTTGTTTTTATGAACATTTAGATTCATTGTGTAACAAAGATTAATAATTAAATTGGGAATGATTATCAAAAAGTTATTTAATTTTTTGATAAAAATGACGGGTGCGGATTTACAAAATAAATTCTTATTTCATTCAGGAAAGTAGTTGACTATTCTACTTTGCGGTTGCAATTATTTTAAGTTAAAAATGTTTGTCATACATAGTAGGTGACGTTCGCTAGTTAAATACTCTGAATCATCAATGGATGACTACCACTTCACGTTAAATTGATGATACTTTACGGCCGTAAGTTCATCTCACCGTAGATGATGCGCTTTTTACCGCTACAATGACATATTTGTTGAAACTTTCTTTTATGTAACATTTAACATCAACATAATAGTCAACCTATGATAAAAAAATACTTTGCGTTAAATAAATATCATACTCTGACAAAAAATAAAATCTCTTAAATAAATTATGCATCAAAATCTAAAAAATTTCGATAATCAAAGAACTGCACATTTTTTTTACCAAAGTAAATAAATTCAATCGTCGCTCGTGATTCACTAAATCACAAAATTAGCGCCAATCAAGGCCCACCCAAGAATCAAACCGCGAAGCCCATCGCAAGCTCCCGCCAGATTTTCAGATAACGAAAAATGCCTCGAGCCCGCTCTTATCGAAGGGCTCGGGGGATTAGGATCGAGTTAGCCGCAATTACGGCGTCGCGGTGGGGTTAGCGCGTGGCGGTGAATTATTGCTCGTTGATCCGTGACCCGAAACGCCGTGGCGGCAAGAGTTGAATCACCCATTCAAGATGAGCGCGCGCCCCTCTCCCTTTTCTGCCCCGCGACGTCGCGCGCCCGCAAGTACTTCCAGCCTTTTTTTCCCTTCCTTCGGTACGAACGAATTAGACAAGGCTGAATCTTCCGTCGTCGTCACCGCGGCCTGGTAATTGATCAATTGCGCGGAATTCATCCGAGAGCGCGGCATGGGGGAGAAAGGAGCCAGGCGCCTCCGCTTCCGGCGCACCGTAAACACTGGCTAAGTGAATTTTTCTCGGATTAATTCAGGGGATCATTTATGGTAATTTTTCGCTTGGGCTGTTTAGCAAATTGTTTTGGATGAATAAATTCCAGTATGTTATCCGGTGATTTGCGAGTACTTTTGTATATTTTACTTTAAGAAATTATAAATGCTGAAACAATGGAATTGTACGAGGTAGTTTAATGAAAATTCAAATTTTATGGTGAAGTGAGTTTGGATCGTTACAAGTTAAATGAACGGAAGTTCTAGCAACATTTACGTCTCTAATTAACACGTGTTACTCTCATTGCTTCCACGAAAAGGAAGTATTGAAATCGTGATAAAAGTGTTTTCGAGATTTTAATTATAGCACATAGAAAATAAATAAAGTAATTAGCCGACTAAATGATTGAAAAGCAAATTTTTTTATGTTTTTCGGCTATAAAATAAAAAAATGGAAGCCAGTATGTTGATAACAGATTTTTTCGTCTCCTCCGTACGTACGTCACTGCAGATGTTTTGTATATTACATGCGTACGAGTTGACTCGTAAGATCCGAACCTTTTAAAGATTTAATTGTCTTTGCGTAATGCGGCGGAAGCGGTATATTAAGCTTTGTTTTTTACTTTTACAATTTAGCGTTGAACGTTTCGAGGGATCTGCTCCTTTTAAATGTTATTATTAATACTTATTAGTGTCCCATAAACAATGTTTGAAATTTTTATTTTCATTTAATATGTAAGTTACGTTAGGGCCTTAAATCATTAGATACTTATAACTCGAGAAAATTAATGTATACATTGAATTCCATCCCGTAAATTTAAATACAAGGGTGTATAAGTATTTCAGGAATGTGAAGGCTAGTATTATTAAATTTTGAATGAGAGATTGAAACTTATTATTTCGTGGAATTATCAATCGGCAAATATGAGCCTGAAGACAACTTAAAATTTTCAGATTTGAAGTACCGTAATTCACAACATTAATTTATTAAAATACTTTATCGGAAACTTTGATAGTTTCTTAATTTTTCTAGTTAAATTAATGGTCCATATAAAATGAAAAATAGAATATTTTGAAAATTCTTGAACACTAAGCATTAAAAATATAAGTCATCTTGTAATTGTAGCCGTTTAAGATTAATTAAGCTCCGCTAGAGATCACAAGCTATGGGACTAACCGAATAAAATTTTATGGGATTAACTCCAACTGACAGGTTTATGCATTCGGAATCATTCTTACGTACTTAATTACAACAATAAAATGGATCTGATTTTTCTTTATCGAACAATCTTTGTAAACCGAACAACACATTAATTTTTATATTCAACATAAAAAAATGAACACATCGTTCAATAAAGCTGTTTGAAATAAAACGAACGAAGAAAATCAAGGTAAACAAAAAAAACCTGTCTCATTACACATCATCCAATTTTTTCCGCGCAACAATACGCCGACCGTTCAATTCACCTCCGAGGCTCACGCGAAAGAAAACCAGTTCTTTTGTGCCCGGTAAATTTTTTCGCCGGGCCGTAAAAAAAGCCGATCGAAGTCGCGTGCCCGAGCGTACACACGCCGCTCCCAGCACGAACTATCGATAATTGCCGCAAAAAAGGGGAAGACAAGAAGCCGCGAGCTCGGTATATACGTATATACGCAAAAAGGCTCGTGCGTCGTCGGCGCGCCTTTCCTCAGGGGGGGATCAGCCCGTGGCGCGTCGCTCGCGATTAATTTTAATTGACCGCGAAGCCGGCGCACGATAACGAGGCCGTACGTGCGCGAGAGAAAAGGAGCGCCTCGCGCGCGCGCGCGAAAAAAAAGGGCTCACGGCCGCGCTTATGTACGTACTTACGCCGCCGCGGCATTTCACTTTCGACGTTTTCTGTAACGCCCGTGTTGTATCGGGCATCGCGTCGGCGCGGCGAAACTCCGCGATATTCTCGTTTACGGCGAGGTGAATATCTTCGTGGAAGTCGGGAGGTCTTTCTGTAATCGGTGTACTCGGCTGCTGGTGGGCGCGGGGAGGAGTTTATGGTTATCGGTGAAACGGTTTTCCTGGGAACGTCAAAAGTTAAGGCCGTGTAAGTTTATTGGAGAACAATTTACGGAGTTTACGCGAAATTGCGTTGTGCGCTGCGCGCGGGTACTTGAAATACCAGTTTCTCGGCAGTAGTGCGATTTTATGAATGGAATGCTCTTTTCAAAGGTTCATGCGGATGGAATTTAAATGGTTTCTCGAACTGTACGGATATCATAAGAAATTTTACAATGTAAAATATGAAATTTTTCTTTTGTTTAATATTTCTATATTAATGATAAATAATAGTTTCAATTGAATCATTAATAAACAGTGAACGAATTAAATTATTGTACACATTTACGGTTTCTTAAATGTCATCAATTATTAAATTAGGGCTTAAATACCTCTCATGTGAACAGTTTTTAATTGTATGTTTTTATCATAACGGCAACTTAACTACCCAATTAGGACAATTACAAAAACCTCGTTACACCCATTTTTCATTTTTTTCACACGAACTCTCGAATACGCCTCCTCCAAACAAAGCAGCCTTCCCAAAATTACCAAAAATTAATCAGCTAATTTTCGTATATGCGCTATAATACCATCGCCGTCAAAATCCACGCAGCGTCACGATCGATGACTGGCCGATTCCTCCGAACCGGTAGATACCGGTAAACAAAAAAAGTCGGCTGGTAGCAGCTACGTGCAAACAATCGTAAGTCGCAATCGAACAAAAGCAGCCGTCCCGAAAAGAAAAAGTCATCGATCCGCGAGCGGCGGTGTGTACGTTCCGCTCGGGGAGGCCGAGCAGGATGCGCACCTGGCCGCGCTCGTCTCCCAAGGAGGAGAATCCGATATCTCGCCGAAAAATCTAAGAAAGGCTTCCTACTTCCTGCGAGAAAGCGAGCGAGCGTGTCGCGCGCGAGGCTCGTTAAACTGGGCTTCCGTATTTTTTCGTTTTCGGAGCACCGGCAGGCTCCATCGGACGCGGCGTTTTTCCACGCTTCGACGGGCAGCCGGATTAATTTTCGGCGGTGCCGTGAAAATAATTGCGGATATCGTTAGCTGATCCCCGGCTGCTCGTTCATTAATGGTTATATTAGACTGGCTGTTTCGGGGTATTTTTAGAAATTGGATGAGGGAGTAATGATGTGTACATAATGCGTGTTATTTTAGTTAAAAGCCTAAATTTAAGTTAATCCAAAATTGCATTCACAAAGTGAAATTCAGTTTGATAGAAAGAATAATGGTGATTTTGTATGAAATATCAGACATCGTTGTTATATTTACTTTCGCCCTGCTTTATGCGCTCAGAATTTAAGAGCCGTTTAAAGTCAGACGGAGGAGAACAATCGAGCGGTCTATCGATCAAAGTCCCGTCAAAATGAATATCTAGGCCAGTCGTATCAGAACCAGTTCCGACTTTCATTCTTTCTTTGTTGCATTTACTCTTTATGCCGTTTCCATTCAACTCGTAAATTTCCTCCTTTAACGATTATCGTAAAATCTTTGCCAACCGCAATGCATTTTTTCTCTCTCCACTTTTCTCCTTTTTTCTTAAAGAAGTGCTAAGTTATTGTTTTAAAAGTTAACGGATACTGATAATTAGGTTCATAAAACTTGTGAAAATAAAACGAATCATTACATTTTATAATGTTGAATTACCTAAAGTTTACATAATTATATTTACGATCATTCTGTATAAGAAAAGTTAATTTTTTTTAATTATTTTATTGAAATCTCTTAATAAAATAAAACTAAAAATAAGTTTATTTATAAATAACTAAAAAATTCTTGACTCATAACGCACCTCGCCATAAAAACCAGTATCAAACAACTCGTCGGTCTAAAACCCACCGAACGGTAATCCCCTATAAAAAAAGATCGATCGCAGCTCAAGCGAAATCCGGCTGATCCCCAAATCCACTTGTTCACCGTATAGGATCCGAATCGATCCACTCGAGGGTACATCGATGCCAGAAGTTCATCCGCGGTAGGGGAAATCCACGAGTCAGCCCGAGCTCTCCCGAGGCATTTCCGGCGCGGGTATGGGATATACAGCGGTACACCGCCGGGGTATTATACCGGCTCGCTCCTCCGTGAGATTCGGGCCACTGATCTTTCCGGCCGGGACCCCGGTGAACTGTATCGGCCCCGCGGCGCGTTTCTTCATCTCCTCGCGCGAGCATTTCCCTTACCCGGCGTGCATCCGAGCGCGCCGGCAGATGAAAGTACCGCGATTTTTTTTTTCTGCCGGTGCGCGCGCCCGCCACCCGAGCACCGAGACGAATCCGCCGTTGCTCGGGAAAGTTGCGGATCCGCGAGAGCCGCTTTAGGGTCGCCTCTCGAGGATGTTTCCGCGGAAAATTCTATTTGCCGATCCGACGCGGTTAGCTCGCCTTCCGCTGATGAGTCGGGAGCGAGCGATTGCCATTTTTCTTAGCGCCGGTGATTGCTTGGAGCCTGGGGGTATTTAAGTGCGTTCGGATGGATGTTGAGTGCGGCTTTTTAAATGGGAGCGATGAGAGGTAATGGGATCTGATTCCGCTTACAGGTTTGACAGGAGTAATAAAATCTTGATCGAATTTTCATTTAATTTTCTCCGCGAAGTGCTTATCAGTGTTGATTCAAATTGGATTACTTTATAACCTGTTGCCGCTAATTTTCTACGGTCAGAAATTTATCGATAAGATGAGATAATAAAGTCGCAGCGAAATGATTATAATTATTCAGAAGCAGGCCCAATTTTTTTATAATTAATGTCAATTGAATAGTATATAACAAAAAGTGTCTGCAGATATCTATAGCTTTATCGCATATAAAGCCACAGTAACAAAATTGATTAAAATTCAAATTTATTTAAATTTCAATCGGTGTACCTAATACCTAATTCGCAAAAATCAAACATTATCCTCTCGATAAATTTTCTATAATGGTAGTACTTGCTTGGTATAATGCAACATCACTTGACGTATTGAAGAGTCATTGCCATTCCGCCCACAACTTCCAGCACAAAAGTCATAGGCGCAAAGTGAAAGTTTACAAAAGCCGCTCTTAGCAGAAAGCTTTCCCGAAGAAGAATCAATTAAGATTTTAATTATAGTTACCGAACCCATTGTACTCAAATTTTTCCCTATCAACCTCTCGATTCGATCGCCAGCCCCGCGATCAAAATTAATATTCCATCAAAACCTCGTAAAAAAGAAGGTTCGAACCTCCACCTCCGCAAACCCAACAAACACTCCATTTCTCCAACGTTTCACTTTCCCAGTGTCAAGCCGCGACAATCAACTAGACCTCGAAAATCCCAGAGCCTCGCTCAGGCGAAAGCGGCCTCCGAAAAATTCGGCGCTGGCAAAAAATAAAAGGGGCGGGCGCGCGAACAATGAGCGTACAATGCGCGTGCACCGCGAATAAAAGCTTGTACCGGTGGAAAGAAGAAGAAAAAAAAATACGGTCTCGCGTGGCGCGCATTGTCCCGCGGCGTTATGCCCCGTGAGTGGCGTAAGTACCTCATTCACGTTTTCCCGGCGCTTCCGGTGCGCGCGCTCGGGGAGGGTTCGCCGCGGTGTCTCGTCCGCGTGCGGCTTGTAATTTTTTGTCCCCGAGCCGCGCGCGCGGACCTTTCGCGCCGCCGATGAAAACGAAAACGCGGCCGCACGCTCGCGGGCGTGGCCCTTCCCGGGAAGTCGACGCTCCGATGACTTACATTACTGGCCGGATCCCATTGATGCGCCGAGGAACTCGGCATTCCTGCGAGCTTTTATCCGGTTTCGCGTATATACGTATACGTTTTTTTTACTTTTTTTGAGCGTTAAAATTTTGGGTTGGAACGTCGCTTTGATTGGGAGGTACGAGTCGATGCTTTGGATCGGAAGTAGTTCTTTTTTTGGAGGTATTGTTTTGAGAACGTCATTTTTTACGCTGATGAGGATGTGTTTAAAATTGTACGTTTCGAAAAAAGCAGTAAGTATAATGATCAAGAATTTTTAGCGGAAGAAAGTATTCAAAATTTCCTTTTCATGCTTTATTGTCTCATGTATTATGAATTAGGTATCTTTTTTTTTTTAACAAGTATAGAAATGAATCCCTTGCTTTTACTTTTGAATAATTTTCTGCGCGGGTAAATAAATAGTTATTAAAATATTATCGTGAATCAGGCTGAACAGCTGTCGTCACAATTTTTACTACATTCCTTTTTACATAAACAAGAATCATCTAATTAATGAAATAAAAAGCAATAACAAATTATTTTATGGCACATTAATCAAAACAGATGCCTTTGAAAATCGTTAATTACCGTATTAAATCAGCAGACCACCCTGTAGCTTTGCATTACGTGCAAACTCGCAGCCGTCCAATAACGAGTACGAAAAATTAACATACAGTTATCCGCTGCGCTGCCAGCTTATACCCGTGTTCTAATAACGCCGAGCTAAATTAACACGTGGGATATCAAATTATGCAAATTCTCGAGTGTACGTTCCCGACGAAGCGTGATTGCCCGCATGTACCGACCTACCCGAGCTGGGAAACATTTAGGGCAATCATTTGCCGTCTCCTAAATCGTGCCCCGAATCGAACTGATATAGCTCGACGAAATTCCGAAAATTTACATCGTTATTAAAAGGTCCCGGGGAGCGGGACCGCGGCGCGAGGGGAATTCCCATGGGGGAGTTGTCGTTACTAGCGGTACCGAGAGAAAATGAAAGCCTCTAATTCGAGCTAAAAACGCCCATTGTTCGTCAAAGCAGCAGGTAAATTAGTTTTGTCGTGTAAATTCCGCTCGGTCTTATTACAGCGTGTAGAGTCTAAGCGGTATGTATATACAGAGCTCTTGCGACGTTCCGTCTGGATGCGCGCAACAGGTGAATTGACTTTACGTGTGTATGCTAATGCACGATGTATTCTGTAACGTGTATTCTGATCGAACTTTCACTTTAGAATTACTACGGCTAGTCTATAAATAGCACGGGGTTATGATTAATTTCAGAGAATTAATGAGGGAATCACTATCAAGGGAAGACAGTGAATATTGTTTATTGGTAAATTAATATTTTATTCTTGAGGTGATGTGATAATAATGAACATTAGTATTAAATTATATTTTCTTTGTTGATTTATTTGTTGCAGATTAGGATAGCGTGAAGTAAAATACTTAATCAGAGCCTCGGAGTGTAAAAGCAATAAGAAACATTATGAGTAAAGATAACGACTTAAATTCTATAAAATTACGAAAGTTTTGTATGACTTTGATATTACGTAGTATTAAATAATAATGCAATATCCCACAACTTTACGTTACGTAAACAATAATTTTAAAACAAATTATTTTTTTAATTACTTTAGTTTTGCTTCTAATCATTATTGTTTAAATAATTAAACTATCATCGATCTTTTGGTGGATTTCACGTTACATCTCACGCTAATTCTTTTTTTTATTATGCTTTGACGATTTTATTTATTACAGTCTCGTGCAAAAAAAAGGTAAGTTCACGTCTCTACTCGAACTTTAAACAATCGGAGCGAAATTACTCGTTCGTAGTAATCAGCAACACGCACCACTGCAAAAAAATTCAAAATATCTCTATCAAAATCCCCTCAAACAAGATACACTCCGCAAAAAGATCCTGTAAGCAGCGAAAACCGCATCCGCAGAATCTCCGTTCCACCGAACAATAATACTCCTCCGCGTCTATCCGCGTCGAAAGCCGGATATATATCCTATCCAGCGCGCGTAAAGATCCCGGCAGGATTGCGGCGGCGGCGGCCGAGCGCGAGGCGCTCGCGAGGAGTCGCGGTGCTTTGACCCCGGCGAGTCGTTTACCTTCCTGGACGTTTAATCGATAGCCGGAGCCGGCGGTGGCGCGCGCCGCGCGGCTCCCGGTGCGGGCCTTACGCGCGGGGAGACACTTAAGTAATAGGAGGCGGTGGCTCGGCCCCGTCACACGAGCCCAGGAATGACGGAAGCTGCGCTACTTTAAAAGCCCCCCCAGCGGGAGATAAGAGGCGGCGCGTAATCGGGGAAATTCGTAACGGGACGCGCTACCGGAGTGTATCATTTCTTTTGCGCTATTAACCGCTTAGGAGAGCAATTTAGGAGACGGTGAGCGAAGCTCTCTGGGACTTGAGCGTCGCGCGGTGTTTTTTTTCTTCTCATTGTGTACTTGCGGTAATTGGTGCAGGTAAACTCTAATTATTAATTTGCTCGATTAAGAAACTGTTACGGCTGAAAGGGTAAAAGCATTTCGCTTTAAAGCGAATCGCACTTAACGATATTATAATTCGATTAACAAAATATTGCGCGTAAAAGGTTGAACGATGCGATTTGCTTAAAATAGGCCGACCGAGCAAGTCGAACTAAATTCTAATTAAAGTTTTTCATTAAGCCGATTAGTAACTCGGAGACCCGCTACGGAGGAGGATGTAAAAGAGGGTCCGCGCGAGATAGAGAAGAGAAAAGGAAGATATCGCCCGGATAGCGGCGCGGGAGGCGAAGCCGCTTGTGATTGTGTTACCGCGACAGGGAAGTGCCGACGACTCCGACCGGAGTATTATGTTTTCTCGTCTTTTTTTTAGGTCACGAGAGCGCCGCGGAATGGGACCTAACGAAATTCGAGCGCACTCGCGTCTTCGTGGGCGCGGGCGGAGATAGCCGCAGCGGCAGCTTTCCACGTGCGATGCATTACGTAAAAACCGAGACGGTATAATTACATTATCGTCACTCGGGAAATCGGTCGGTCGCGCGCGTGTGTTTGCTTCCACGCGAAGAGTAATTCGTTCAACGAACATTTTTCTTTCGTCTCGCTGATGCGGACGAATGCTACGGCTTATACGGATGAAGCAGAAAATTTGTTTATTATTTGCGCCTCGCTCGAGTGTTGATTGGTTCGTTGTGGTTATTTTACGCGAACAATGGGCGCAATCATGCGCGCGGTGTTATTATATTGAGAAAAAATTGAAAAATTAGAACAAAAGAATGTAAGTGCACAAGAGCGTTAACAAGCCGCTGCTCCGGTGCAACATCTGGGCCACGGTGTAACAAAATGATTAAACCTCGATTATGACCTCATCTTCTACGCAACTAAATTTCATAACACTTTTTTCCCAGTATATTAGCAGCTCAACAAAAACGTGAATATTTCGCTCATCCTCGCGCCATCAATCATCCACCATTAAGGAATTCACACGAGAACCTCGAATTTTTCTCCATTACCCGTTCCTAAAAATCAATGCGTCCGATGATCAATCGCGAACGCCGTAGTCTAGCCCGTCCCCGCGCGAGAAAGTCCGCTGGCGCAGCGGCGCGAGGCGGAGTAACGAGCGGCAGGCCCCGGCGGACAAAGGTGCACGCGAGATAACAGAAGAGGAGAAAGAAGGCGCGCTAATAATCCGTGCCGGCGGAGCGCGGCGGCTCGAGAAATCGCTCGCTCGTTAAAAAAAGAAAGAAGACGACGCGGCTGCATCACGTAGGTATACAGCGTGGGCGCGCGGGGGAGTGAATTTCAATTCTCGTGCTGCTAGACAATGGCAGGATGAATTCGGTTTTTTCGTTTTTTCGATCGAGCCCATGCGTGCGGCGATGAGTCGCTCGTTGCACGTTAGGAGGTGATTTTTGTCGTTGGTTTGAATGATGCGACGAGGTACGCGTATACGTGAGGGACTGATGTTTCGGGTTTTCTGATGTGGGATTGGTTTTTTCCATTTTTCGTATACAATGGAGATGAATTTGCGCTGGGAATCGAACAAATTGAATTGAGAAATGATGACGATTAAATGTGAATGTATGTAAGAATGTACAACAGAGGGGCATTAATTACTAATCGTACGTGCCTTTTGAGAATGGCAAAACGAAAGATTGAAATGTACAAACAGGATATTTTGAAATTTGAAGTTTTACGTTTGCACGCGAGTGTACAGTTTTGATGACAAATTCAAGATCTGCAAGGAAGATTTACAGTGTACCGGTGACTTGAGGTTAATTGACCTTCGCGAAGTTTTCACCGTTACGAGTGGTCAAAACCGCCAGTTTCTCGTAAACCACTTGAATTTAACGGTCAAACTCGCTATTAGGATGTTGACCTGCCACCAGGACGTTTTGTCACTTTTTCAATGAATCACCATTTCATTTACATCGACATCATTGACGCCCTCTTAAGAATAAACAAATAATTTTTTCATGTAATTCAAGACCATCGACTCGCACCAATTAGTCATGCAGCAATTTAAAACCATAACTTCTCCAATTTACCTAAACACCGACCCAAGATTTCTCGCCTCAATCCCATTAAATCTTAACGGTCCCCAATTAAATCAAAACTTTTCCAAGTCAGCTTTCCTCAGTCATGAATCAGAACGAGACAAAAATCTTGCAAAATGTCCACGATCATCCAGCCTAATAAATCTGCACGCCCTCGCCAGCTTTAAAAAAAAAATTCCCTCGTTCTTTAATCGTCGACGAAGGGATCAAGCTTACCCACGTCCTTATAAATAATTTACGCGGGTTTGCTGAATTCCGCCTCGTTTTTCACTTTAAAGTCATCGCAGTCGCTGGGGCGAGCGCGTTACGCACGGTCTGTTTATCGCGGCGAATCGGCTTTGTGCGCGGCGCGCGCACCACGAGCCGTAACGCCCGCGTCCCACGAGCGAGCGTATAAGGTTTATATACAGCCTGCTCGAGAGTCACGGAGCTATGGTCGACGGCGACAGTGCGTGTACACCGCGCTATGATTTTTTTCTCTAACGCGCCCCGTCGGCTCTCTGCACGCTGCTGATTTCTAATTAGCTCTCCGCGTCGTTATGTAACGTTTGTTTTTTATAATTAAGGAAGTTGAATTAATTCTTTTTTCATTTTTATACATTTTGCTTTGTATTTTATTATTAAAATAAATTTCGGTGATGACTACAACCTACGGGTTTGACAGAAAAATTCGTTGTCGCTTTTGAACTAGAACAATTAAATGTTTACGTTCAAAGTTTTGTAATACACTTAGAAAACAAACGTTGAATTATCGCAAAAAAGAAAAGAAAAAAGAAATCGAATTCCACTTCACTTTCAACTGGGCTCGCAACGTCTTGTTTTACGTGTAGTTCGTGATGCTATAATAACACATCGCTTTTTAAGTACACGCCGGCGGCAATATACGTCAGAAAGGATGTGCTCGGGAATTTTTTGTCAAATAAAGCAATCCTCGTGAAGTGCAAAGTACACACTCTCCTCCTCTTCCCACATTAAACCGAATGAACACTAAAAAATAAGTCCTTCCTTAAGAAATTACCATAAACCTATCGACGCACACCTCAAATCTAACCGTTTTTCCAATAAAAAAAAATCTTTCACAAAATTTAGACGCATCGTATAATTTACTATTTTAAACTGAATGAACAACTACTTTGAAATTTTCATAAAAACTTATACGCTTACGTTCAAGAGTTCAAATATCCTCGGGCTCGTGTACTTGCGCGAAATCGCTCACAGAGGCAGGCCGCAGTAAGGAGCATTACTATAAAAACAAATTTTAGATCAATTATCTTTAACTTTTATCTTTAACTTTTTAAACTACCTTCGGACGAGCAGCTCCCTTAAAATTTCCGTAAAAAATTTCTCGGCTACCCACGTCGAAGCATTTAAATATCCCCTGACCCGTGTAATTGCGCGTAATCGCTCGGAGGGGCAGGCCGCATAAGAAGGCGCACTTTGTGTATACGAGCTCGCCGGGTTCCCTCGGCGCACGGGGGCTGCCAGCGTATACGTGCATGCATCGAGGCGCGCGAGTCCGTGCATCGCATGCGGTAACGATCGCGCGGCCCGCCCGAAGGCTGCGACGAGCGGTAGCGCACAATGCGTCTGGAAGTAACGGACGCGCGCGCGCGCCTCGAGCTCGTCCTTTCCCAGACGCCTACGCCGAAGAGAGGCCGGGGCCTCTTTGTGCCGCGGCGCGCTCGGGCCAACGCGCCGTGCACAGAGTGAGCATAAGCGCGCGCGCGCCGGGGAACTCGCAGCCCGCGTGTGCCCCCGTTCGCCGCGCCCCGTTTCGCGCGCGCGCACGCGAAAAATACTGAAACTCGTTCGCCGCGAGATCGCACCGCGATTGAAATGTATTTTTAGATCGGAGCTTGTTCGCTCTATCGGGATCGAACGGATTAATCAGATTGTGCTGTTGTTTTCCTAGGTTTGCTTGTTTTTTTTTGCGTGGATGTGTTAATTTAATGTAAATGCTGTTAGATATGTCATTATACTGAAGATGTTTGTTCCGTAGTTCTAATCAAGTTTTAATAATATCCGATCTCGTAGTGATATCTTGTCTTACTCTATTTTTATTGTAAATCAAATTCTTCTAATTTAATCTAAAAATTGATCGATAGCATGTGTATAATTATCGCACAAATTCTCAAGAGATATACTTTTCCCTCCTTCACTGAATTACTTAAAATGCTAACAATTTATGTAAATTCACCATACACCATCACCATATCAAGTTTCAATCGACCCCCCGCGAACCAACCCCACTGAACCATTACCGTACATAATCCCCGTAGAATCACACACCTCGTCCGCTCCCAAAAGAAAAACACCGAAAAAAAATCTCCTTTTCTCTTATCAATCCGCAAACACAACCTTATCGTCCCGTCTCGAAATCCTCTCACTTCGCCCCGATAGGTAAGCCCCCCGGGCCGTTCACCCACGCAGCCGAAAACCGCGCCGAAGTCTCGCATCGATCGCACGGCGCGAGTGCACCTGATGCGCGCCAGCGAAAGCCGAGAGGCGATACGGCTTATCTTATCGGCGGCGCGAGCGAGGAAGCGCGTGTCGACGACACCTAAGTAACTATACGCGTGCTCGCCCGGCTAAATCCGGAGCGCCGTTAGTTGCGTCCCTCAGAGGGGGGCACTGCTTCTGCGAAATCGGAAATGACCAGGAGACTGCAGGCTAGTCAATGAGAGGGAACGCACGGAGTGCACAGGAGTGGAAGGAAGGGGAGGGTGAGGTCGCTCTTTCAATTTGATTACGGGTGCGCATTTTGACAATTGACCGTTAATGGGAGGCGATCAATCGAGTCGTCGGGGCATTGCGCGATGATCGCTTTATGCAAGTGGCAGCTTGCGAGATCTTATTGAGATTTTATTAAATGCTCCGTCGTTTATTATTGGCGGAAAGCTGGTGTTTTTCTTTTGTAATTGTGGCACTTATCAATTCGTAATTTAATTGTCTTAATCACCTATTATTATATCGTGATTCATACTTCCGAGTAAATAAGATACTTATTTAATAATAGAAATAGTAATAAGAGATAAACAGTCAATGGAAGCGTAATAAAATATTATACGTTTTAATTTATTAATGTCAAGGTCACGGTAAAACAAGCATTTTTTTGCATCGTGGTATGAATGAATAATTCATTCATTGCCACTTCGCATGCACAGTGGATAATATTGTCAACGTTGCATCTAGTCTAGAAAAAAATTCCAAACAGGTAACAATCGATTGCATCTCAGGTGGCGCCGTAGCGGAAGCCCCCAACCGTCGCAGCCCCTGCACCGATGTGTATCGCGCCTCGTTATCGATGGTTCCCGCCGAAGAATTTTCCAGTCGTCGCGTCGTCGGCAGCCTACATCGTCGCGTTGTGAAATCGCTGACGAATGCGGCGCGCGACAAGTGAATCATATCGCCGTCCGCGACAATCGGCCGTAAATCGAGCGATCCGTGAATCACACGTCGGAAGCGCCGTAGCGTAATTGCACCGGCGCTTCCGTCCGCGGCTAATAGAGCGCCGATCTATCCGTGCAATATCCTTCGCGCGAAACGTCGCGACGCTTTCGCCAGCACGGCGCGAAAATCGCGCTGCGCAAGTGCGAAAGAGAAATGCGCCGCTCGCCGTGAAATCCGCGCGCTCCTTTTTACCCGTTCATTTTTTTTTTCTTTCCGCGTCGAGCGAGAAACTGGGTCGAAAATTGTTTTGTCTACAGGAGGTGCTCGCTTCTTCGTTCGCTCTCGGATTTTGTCGAAAACATTTTCAACGGGTGAGGGAGCGCGTTGCTGCACTTGCCGTTAAGTAATGGATACTATCGCAACCTATCGCTAAGGCCCGCGCGGTGTGATTCAATCTAGTATCTCGCCGTATCGGGTAAACCGTCGTACTCGCTAAGTAAACTCCGATGAATGACGCGCGCTGCGGTGAATCAACCGCGCGGCGTCGTTCCAGGAATTTACGCTGCGGTACGAGCGGAAAGCCGCGATTTTTCCCCGACGCGAACCTCCGCGGATTTATCTCTCTGATGTCGCGCGTATGCAATTTACGGGGAGGCGGTGCGCGTGCGCCTGCGGCCGTTTTTCCTCGGCAGGAAGGAGATCGCGGAGCAGCGGCACGCGCGGGATTTAAAACGGAGAGAGCCGCGCGCGAGGCCGGTGGCCGCCACGGATTTACGATTGAGTCAGCCGATTACGCGTCCCAGTTATTTTTCTATACGCGTTATGCACATAACGCCAGTTAATGATCGCACGCTTGCGCGCGCGGTGCGTGGACTTTTCACGAGATGAATGAATGCCGTGATCGCCTTGAGGACTGTTATATAGGGACACAGTGTGCTGCGTTTGTTCGAGGTGCTTGAAGATTTATTTTTCTAAAATTGTTTTGAGTTGTTGATGTAGAGAGATGAATTGCTTGATAAAAATGTTTTATTGACTAGTGAAAGTGACATATTTATTTTGGAGATTTTTATTAAGCTTTTTTTATACTTGTTTATCGTACAAAAACACGTGTAATTCATTATTTGAAAACGTTCGACAGCGTTTTTGTGATTGTATTTATATTTTTCACTACAAAAATATCGCATTTACTTTTAAGATATTTAAAACGATGTTTATTTTTATTAAAACATTCATGTCAAAATTTGAAATACACAATAAAAAAGTATGTGCATTATTTCATTTAACTTTTTTCAATTAACAATACGTATTTAATTTATTTTTTTTGAGTATTATACATTTAATACTAAAACAGAATCCAACAAAGCTGTCAATTCAAATTCAATTGTTTTTAATATACTGTATCGACAGGTTAATTCATTGCAGACCCCAAACAAAAATTTTTATCCCACAGGTGCGTTATTTCCATCGTACCCTCCTCACCTTACACGAAAAAAAAGCAATCAATTCAAAGCAACCCTTCTCTCGAGAATCATTACGAATTCCAGAACCATCCAAGCGATACCGTATAGAAATATTTGTCGCTGACGCAAACATCGAGGGACACCTCATTACGGGACGCAGTGAAAAGGAGGCGGTTGACACCGAGGGGGGGACTCGCTGCCGAATAAAACGAAAAGAAGAAGACGTCCACCGTCGGGGAAACCGAAGAAGGGTCGTGCGCGCGGCCGTCAGCAGGTATACAGGCGCTCGCGCCTCCCCCCTCCTTTACGGGACAATGGGCAGAGGCGTCAAGTCGGCCCCGGAGTCAATGCACCTCGGAGAGGAAAAGCTCGTTTTCGGACCCCCGCCGGTATTTTCCCCCGCGCATTAATGGGCCCCGGCGGACCTGTTGGAGTTCGGTGTCCCCGCGCGATCGCTCGCTCCGTCTCTGTTCAGTTCGTAGACGTGATTTTTTCTCTCTCTCCTATCGACGCGAGCGAGAGGGACGAGGTACCGTTGCACCTGAGAAGAGACGAGCGCGCCGGCTTTCGGGAGAGAGAGACCGCTGTTAGAGAGGTCCATGTCGTTCCGGCGCGTGAGAGATTTTCTGCTTTTGATTATTTTCGGAGGGCTCGTGGCGTTCCGGGCTCGGGGGAGTTTACTTAACTAATTTATTGTTTGAGATAAATACTTTGACTTCTCTGGGATTTTACAGCTATCCTCTGTTTTACCTGTCTCCCTAAATCCGTAGAAACGATAACGTAATGAAAAGCCTAACAGAGATTGCGATAGACGGAGGATTTTTCTCCCGTCGTTATCGACTCTCAAACTGCGCATTGTAATCCTTATACGCGCGCAAGACACGCGCCGAAAAAGATTGACTATTGTGTAATAGACTCCTCAGCTCTTTCACCTCTTTGAACTATTATGCAGCGGGCACATTCATCGCTCACAAAAGAAATGTAAAATAAGATAAAAGACGCGAACGTCGCTTTCCTATATACCTACACCCGCACCGAAAGGAGTACAATGCCGGTCGTCTGAAAGGAAAAACAAACCGATCGCCAAACCGATTTTTCAACGATCGGAATCGCGCCTATCGCGCGAGCCGATCGCTATATCCGCCGTGTAACCGACCTACCGTCGAAAAACGCCGATGACGCGTCAACTAACAATTTGCATAATCTCTCTTCCTCTCCCGACGATCTTTTTTTTCCCCCGCTCCTGGGGAGTTTCACTTTCCGCCGATTATCGGGCCGCGTGTGTATACACTTACCTTCTTGCGGATTCGGCGCGAGGTCCGTTTTTTTTCTACCTCGGGCGCGCGCGCGCTCTCGGGGACCTTTCTCTTTTTCTCGCGGCGCGAGTATCTTTACCCGCTTGCGGCGTGCGTAGCGCACGTAAAAGCGTGTACGCGGGGGGGAGGGGGACGTCGCGAGATCTCAATGAACAAAGAACATTCTTGGCCGGCGCGAGCGAGTCTCCGCGCGAATCCGACGCTCTAATCTCGCGGTCGGCTTGTGCATCTATAGCCGCGCTGATGGGACGAGATGCAAAGAAGAGGGAGGGAGAGAAGTCCTGCGACGTGTCCCTGGCGACGTGAGCGTGTGGTCGCGAGTTTAGATGAGCACAGTTTTTTTACAGATTTTACGCTTGCTGTGTTATTTTGTCGCGTTATTACAGAGTTTAAGAAAAATGGAAATTTATAGTTTCAAGGTTTTCTTTTTTTTGTATGCGCACCGTGCAGTTTAGATGCGAAGCGTAAAATCTGCAGTCAAATTTAATTTACAATTGTTCTCATTGTTCACCGTAGGAAGAAAGTGACAGGTGAGGTGATATACAAATTTACCGAGTGCACTTAGTAGCGAAGACCCGGCACTTTCTTTCTGCAGTAAAAAGCCCAAGTCCAAGTACTTAATTGCCTCCGGTTGATCCACGATTATCCGACAATTAGTACAGCAGTAAATACGGTACAGCGATAAAAACCCATTTCTGAGGCGTAGCTAACAGTTTTCTCTCGAGTACCATCGGCTATGAGGCATGTTGCAACTATTTCCTAAAAGCGCACACTATGTATGTTAATAAGTGCAGCTGGAACCATTAACTGATTCATATTACGTGTTTTTACAGATATTGCGTAACAAGTTTTTAATTACTTTGACCGCACTAGTGACTTTGTCATCTCATATATGAAATTTATTATCGCTATTCAATTACAGCTATTCTGAGTTCTAAGAAACATGCATTTTACAGTTTTTGCTCCAAAAAGCAAAACGGAGTCAACGTTTACATTACAAAAAAATTCACGCGCTACTATCATACAATTATTTTAACCGTATTTTTTTTAATTTACCGATTGATGCGTCAAATACACTCTACAAGTATCGACTTTTTTCTATATTTACCGATGACGAAATCTTATAAATTATGCATTGAATAACTATTGAATAAAAAACGAGAAATATCCTCGAATGATCCGGATCTAAAAAAAATAATCATTCAACACGCAACCTCATCCGCAACGAGGGTAAGGGTATAAACAACGTAAAAATCCCGTGAACATTCAGGAAGCGTCCCATCGATTCCGCGAAGGTCTCGGCGCGCGCAAAAAAGCTCCGCGATCGCGTCCCGTCGAAGGGTCACGTCCTCCCGCCTCCTCAATTGCAGCGAGCAGCGGACAAAAGGCACTTACCTCGGCGAGCAGCACGCCGCGCACGGTGAGTCCGATCATCGGAGCGAATCGAACCTCGACCCCGGGCTCGATCCTCAGCTCGGCGTCCCGCTCCACGTAGAGGTCCTCCCGCAGCACGTACGGGCTCTTGGCGCGCTCCAGCCGCCTGCTACCCCTGACGATCTGTCCGCCGGGCAGCTCCGTCAGGCCGCGGTAGCCCGCCTCCACCGAGTTCGAGCTGGCGTACCCCGGCTCCGTGTAGAAGATCGACGCGGGCTCGGTGCTCTCCTGCAGCACTGCCCCGAGCGTCGCGCCCACCAGCAGCAGCACCACCACCACCGACACTCGCTCCATTGTCCTTGTGCGCGTCAGTTCCTTACGTTCAATTGCTCATCTCCCCGACGAGGGTGAGACTCTGTGAGGAGGCGCGAGAGCCGCGAGGTGTAGGCTTCTGCACACAACACACTGCACACTGCGAGGCGTCGGAGCAGAGTACGCGGCGCCTTATCGGGCCGGTCGAGCGTAATCGCACTCTCGGTTCCTCGCGCAATCGGCGCGGGTGAATCACTCGCGCGAGTCACTTTCCACGCGGGGGTCGCGTCGGCCCGCGTCACGTCGCCGCGAGGTCCTGCCCCGGTCCCTCATCGCCCGCGACCTTCCTCGCGACTTTATTTTCACTTTCCAACCTCGGCTTCCTCCGCTCCTCTCGCAATGGAAGCAGCGACGGTTATACGGCGGCGCTCGAGAACTGGTTTCGCGCTGGACCCGTGTGCGCGCTGGCGGGCGGTGGGAGGTGGGCGACGGCGGATTTTGAATTCGAGCGGCCTCCGCGAGCGCCAGGTCGCGATAAGCCACGTAGCGGCGCCCCCCGGGTAGACAATGGGCCGGGCGAGTGCGAGCGAGCGAGGGGCCGCGGGAGCAGCTCCTGGCGGGCCGTTGGGTGCGGTTTGACTGCGGCTGCAGCTCTCCTCCTGGACGCGCCGCAGCGGTGAACGCTCGACGCTGTGGCTCTCTCCCTCTCTTTCTCGGGCGCGCGCTCGACTCTCCTGCCGCGGCGCACACACTCGCGGCCCGAGCCAATGCCTCCGCGCGAGCGGGCGGTAGTGGCGGTAAGAGTGCCCGGTCACGTGAGCCCGACGTCACGCAGGTTGTGAAACAGGTGCGTCCCCGCTCCGCGCCTCCACCGCTCTCCTGCGCCGCCGACGCCGCCGCAAGGCCTCGCTGGTGCTGCTGCTGGCCGTTGCTGCGTCCGAGCGCCGCTTTGTACGCTGCGGTGCGGTGATAACCAGAGACTGCAGGGGCTCGCGATGGACTGCCGGACGCTCACCTGGAAGGTTCGAGCGATTTTGAATTTCAAACTTCGCGCTCTCAGTGTTCCCCGGTTTCCTGCGGGTGTAATTAGGTCTGTAAGTATTTATCGCTTTTTTAATTCTTATTTTTTATTGACTTTTAATCGGTAATTAGGTTTTTTTTATAATATAGTAATAATTGCAAGATGGAGTATTTCGCACGTAATATACCTACTTGTTTACGTTCTGCTCTTTTCGGAGAACAAGCTCAACTCTCATAATGGATAATGAGGTCGGTGAGAATAAAACAAGTTACACCAATTCTCTTGATCAGTTATGCAACAAATAAAAGTTAGTGCATTTCGCTTCAATTGGAGGCATAAATAATTGTAAGAAAGGTATGTCGTACGTCTTTTATTACCTGATACTATAATTAAATTTAAATCGACATTCTAACTAAATTAAATAATTAAATGTAATCAGGTACTTAATTGAGGTCGTAATTAAAGTAAGATTAAACTGTGAGATTTAGATTTATCAAAGTTTATGAATTAATGCCAATCAATTTTTATCGTTTCTTGGAATGAAAGATGTATTACACGAGTAAATTACACTATAGCACTTTTAGAACTACATTATCATACTGCATGAAAAATAACTTCTTGTTCAAATTAATGTAAATGCAAAATTAACCTGATCAAGAATATTTTTAAACAATATATATTACTCATTCTCGAACTAATATCTGCACAAAAAACTGATTCAGATGCTGGCACTCAATAATAGAAGCACCATGCACAAAGAACAAGTGAAATCCACAACAATCGGTGGGCAACACAAGAGCCCGTCTGTGCACGCGACCTTAGAATCGGCGAATCGGCTGCTGCAGCATTTTTTACTACGGAGACCGGAGTCCGAACTCACCTGCGGACCTGTGCAGCAGGGCTGCGGTCTCTTCGGATGGACGACTCGGAGCTGGCTCGCTGGTGGTCCGCGGCCCACTGCACGCGCCGCCGGTCGGGTGTCCCCCGCGCACTCTCGGCTGCTGTGTGTTGTGCAGACGCTCAGCGGGTTGTCATGGCGACGAGGCCACTCGCGCGCCGCCCGAATCGTGACACGCGTGCCACCCGACCTCCACCCACGAGCGCCCGGTTGCCCGGCTCGAGGGGCCCCTCGAATGACTGCGGCCCCGTTTCATTTTAAAGTGCCCGTGCTTTTTGCTTTGTCGTCGTACGCGTTTGTCACTGGAGCTGGTCCATGTGCTTTTATTGAATTTTTAGGTGAGTTATTATTTTGATAGGTTAGGTATTTAAAATCGTGATAGTGTTTTCAAGATGTTAATGTTAATGTAGAATTAGGGGACATGCTAATACGTTTTTAAATTAAATTTTTTGATATTACACAAAGTGATGTTTTAAATTTCTTCATTATTTAGTAAGGAACGTAATTATTTATTTCGTACGACTTGTTTGTAAAATTCGATTTTTAATAATTATGCTCTTTATTTACGTTCAATAGAAAGTATCGATTAAGAGCTGGTTAAAAATAACTGAATGAAATAGGAGTGCTTTATATAGCAAATTTAATCAGATTACTTTTTATGTAAAAATAACAATTTTAAAAATTATTGTTTGCTAAGTTTAAAGCATAAAATATACTAACAAAAATAAATTTTAATGTCAAATTAATAACTACATTAATTGTGATATTTTAACAATTTACTTTAAAAATATTTTAAGTAATTAAATATTTTCATTTGACATAGTTTATAACACGATATTTTAAAAATAAAATTTTGAATCTTTAAGTTTCTATTTGTTAGATGAAAATTACTTAAATGCATTATTAGCATCTGTAAAACTTTATTATTATAACTTAAAATTTTTAATGTTCACTTAAATCCACTTGTGCAATCGAAAATTTTAATTTCAATTTCCTTCATGTACCTGACAAGTGTCAAATTAGAATACCATCAGTAAAAGTAACTTACGGATTCTCCCTTTAATGACTTATTTTTCCTAAATACAGAGTCGCCACCTTCCCCCATCACAAATACCTTTTACCGCCCATCTCCTTACTTATCCCCTCCCCAAGTTATGTGCTTAATGTGATTTTTCCGACGTTGGGCACTTCCTTTCTGCGAATTGCTCACTTATTGCACCACTACCTTTGCCTCCCTCGACGCTCCACCCCCTTAACGGACCGCATAAATGGGACCGCACCGGCCGCTCTATTCCAGTCGACATCCGAGTTTCACCGAGTCATCTTGATCGAGAGCTCACTCGAAATTTCCAAAGTCACCCCTGCCTTCTAATATACTCTCTTGAGAAAAGCTTATTTTCGAGAAGGTGCAATGGAGAAGTTCTTATCGGTACCGAAATTTCACAGCAAGGATGAGGAGGTCAAGTACTGGTCGGACATGGCTCACAAGCTATATCAAAGGTAAGTCGATTTACCGATTTTTTTTAAATAAATAGACACAGGCTAAACAATACGCCTTTTAAAGCGTAGTAGAGAATTTGTTGAACTAAATTGTAGCTCAGAATATAAGCAACAGGCCAACTGAAAGAATTAGAGTTTTTCATAAGTAGAAATGAAATAAAATGAATTAACTTTTTTCATTTACTTTCTTTAGACAAACAGAGACGAAGAACGAGCTGGAAGAGTATCAGGAGAGCTCGATAATTCTGGAACGAGAATTGGAGACGTCATACGAGCAGTCGATGGAAAAGAATCGAAACCTGCAACTGACGAACAATAAGTTGTCGCAGGAGAACAAGGACCTGAAAGAGCGTCTGAAAGAACAGGTGGGCGCCTGCGGTGAACTGCAGTGTAAAGTGGATGAGATGAAGCTCGTCATCGGCGAGATGAGCGGCCACATCAGAAAACTGGAGCAACAGAACGACGATCTGGAGCGCGCCAACCGAGAGCTGAAGGTCTCGGAGGAGGTCATGGAGGAGCAGTTTAATAACGTTATAGAAAAATTGGCGCTGCTTGAGACGGATATCGAAGAGAAAGAGGGCCTGCAGATCATCATTCAGCGGCTGAAAGACGAGAATACAGATTTGAAGCATCAAATTGAAGTCGACTTGCGGAGGGCTCAAGGCAGCCCTTTGACGCGCATCCGCAAGATGAGCATAGCCAGGCGCCAGCAGCAGCGAAACAGCGCGGAGAGCGAGAAAAGCCTGTCGCTCCACGAAGAAGCAGCTAATTTTAACAGTAAGAGCGATAAGAATAATTTGCTTGAATACATCTGTGAACTGGAGAGAGAAATTAAAAATCTAAAGAAGAATCAGAGGTGAGTGTCGGACACTTTATGGACAACGAGAAAATTATAAAAGTGTTTTTCGTTTAGAGTCGTTTAATTAATGCGATTCTTTTTTTTTTCATAGGACAAGCAAGGTAGTCGTAGTCGACGTAGCCACCGAGTCGAATGTCACGATTGAAACTGATTTCTTCTGTGAGTCAAAGCTGGACGAAGAAGAAGAAGAAAGCACCACAGATTGCACGCTTCAATCTATAGAAAATAACAAAGGTAAATAATATTACGAACATCTAATTAACTTCAATTCTACGCTTGAACATTTCTCAATTTTTCAGACAATTGAATAACATTCTAGTTTTAATATTACCACAGACTGTTATTGTTGGAAAAATTTTCATAAATTCTTGTATAATTTACTAAAACTGCAGTAAAATATCTTAGCTTACTAGTAAGTTTAAAACGAATTATTATAACTTTCATTAGAACTTTTTTGCGACTTCCAAACATAACATTTTGCTTACATTAACGATGTATAATCTGAATTACAAGAAATCCCAGTTCCCGAACCAAATTGTCTAACAACTTATTTTCTCATTGCAGATCAATTACAAGAGGCGCAGGTGCAACTTCGCTCACCGAGGGGTGTGAGCGTGGAGCGTTCACCGCGGCCGCTATCGGTCCAGAGCAAGGCGCAGGACGAGAACGCGCGCGCGCTTGCGTCGAGCCGGGCGACCCGCATCCTGGAAAACCGCGTCAAGAAGGTCAAGGATGAAGAGAAGCGACAAAACGTCATGCACTTCCTCAAGCGCTTCCGCTATAGGCAGCCTAACTGGATGCGCAAGAAGCACTGATGATGATTTATGGCCGGTCGATCGAGGCGACCCGGGGAATGCCCTGGGTCGTAGACTAATAAAAGTGCGGGGCGGAGATGGCGCGACAAATTATAGGCAATACCTACTGCTATTTATGATGTCTGGAAAATGGGTCTAATGACTTTGTGGCCTTCCTAGTTCCGTAAATGGGCTGTTCGTGTACAGACGTGTTTTTGACACTAATTTTTGTATTAATGCTTGCATGATAATATTTTGTAATAATATTTTTTGTACTTTTCCTTTTATTGTAATTAACATTAATTTTTTTTAATAAATACGTTTAATTTTATACTGAATATCTTGCCTTTGTCGTTTAGATGTACCAAGTGTTTCCCATAATATTATAATTTAATAATTAAGCTTTATTGTGAATGTGCACTCGTAAAAATAATGAATTTTAAGTAATTTTTATATATTCTAAAAAGGTCATATTAACAAAAAACGAAATGAAATTTTAATTTCAAACTAATTCATATTTGTCGCATATTTTTGCATTTAAATATAATTTTGTCTTATTTAATCTACATACTATATTATACTTTGCAAAAAGACACATAAGAGATTTAGTTCAAAATGTTGTATGAACAATGACCAAAATTGTTAATTTTATTTTATCTTATAACTTTAATTTTGATTAACACACATAAAGAAACTTAAATCGACTCGTAAAATATTTTTAATCCAACAAAATTTTATTAACAAACGACCAGTTGAATTTAATTCAACGATCGTATAACAATAACAAACAGCGAGCAGCATCTCCTCGAATCTCCGCGGTCGTTCACTTGAAGCAAGGCGGCATCTCGGAGTCGGTCCACGCGATGTCGACGGTCTTGCCGGACCTGGCGGACACCTCGCAGGCCGAGGCTATCTTGCTGACGGCGAGGATCTCCTTGGCGTGTACGGCCGGCTGCGCCTTGCCGTGCACCACGTCGAGGAAGTGCTCCATCTCGTTGGCGTACGCGTTGCGGAAGCGGCTGGGGAACGAGTACCAGATGGGTGGCCGACGCTGGCCGTTCTGGCCGTACTGCGTGGTTATGCAGTGCAGCGGCTGCTCGTTTGTCGCGTCCACCAGGCCCCGCGGGCCGAACACCTCCACCCGCTGGTCGTAGCCGTACACGGAGTTGCGCGACAGGTCGATCAAGCCCACGGTGCCCGAGGGGAAGTTCAGCACTGCCGCCACCGTGTCGAAGTCGTTGATGGCCTTGATCTCCGGGATGTGGGTGGTCGCGTGCACGGAGACCTGATGAACGAGCGAAAAGTTTAATTTTGGTGCGTGTTAGTCTTTGGATTCAATCGAGGGGAATTTTTCCGTTTGAATGGTTTTTTTTTCTATAAATGTTTTTTTTACACACGGCGCGTAAAGTGTGTACTTTAGGGGCGGTAACCAAAGTACGCATTTTACGCCCCTCGTGCAAAAAAAAGTATATGCACCACGGGAGTAAGTAAGGAACACCTACGATGATTCCCCTTAAAAATTCTCAATTTAACAAATTGTTCCACATTTACATTTTTTTCATATAGTTATATTATTCGAGAAAATTTCCTCACCGTTAAAAGTGAACATTTTCTGTTATTTTTTCTATCTATCACCAACAATCTTTCTAAGCAGTCAACTATAATGAACTTCCAAACAAAAATTTTCCACCGCAAGCCCCGAAAATAAAAAGAAATCCACGGCTAGTTCTCTCACCTTAACGGGGTACTCCCCGAGTACCCAGGTCATGAAATCGATGTCGTGCACCATACAGTCGTGGAAGATGCCGCCGGAGTGCTTGAGGTAGTCGATGGTGGGCAGGGGCGAGTCGCGGGCCGAGAGCCGCATGATGTGCACGTGGCCCACTTCGCCGGCGCGCACTCTTCCCTTCAAGTTCATGTAGCTCGGGTCGAAGCGCCGGTTGAACGCGCACAAGAGCGGTTTGCCGTTGCGCTCCGCCACCTCGTAACATTTGGCCGTGTGCTGGGGATCCTCGGCGATCGGCTTCTCGCAGAATACCGCTTTCTTGGCTGCCAGGGCCTTAGTCACGATGTCCTCGTGCGTGAACGTCGGCGAGGCCACCACCAC